>PVIJ01003909.1:13329-126584 GCA_004024925.1 Scalopus aquaticus | reverse complement strand
ACTATTCACAATAGCAAAGGTATGGAAGCAACCCAGATGTCCAAAAATAGATGATTGGATCAAGAAGATGTGGTACATATACACAATGGAATACTATTCATCATGGAAAGAAGATAAACACATGCAATTTGCAGCGACATGGATGGAATTAGAGGGAATCATACTCAGTGAAATAAGCCAGAAAGAAAAAGAAAAATATTGAATGGTTTCACTTATAACAGGACTATAGGGAAACCAAATAGGAGAGAGAAACTCAGCGGGGGGCGGGGGAAAGGGAAGATAAGGGCACAAAAGGGAATAGAAAAGAACACAAGGGACCATGGAGATGGATCACAGGTGAATTGGTAGTGGGCTACCCAAGGGGAATACAAAATGTAAAAGACATAAATAACAATAATTAAAAAAAAATTAAGGCTAGAACTACATGATCCAGCTATTGCACTTCAGAGTATCTATCCAAAGAATACAAAAACCAACAATTTGTAGGTCTATAGGCACCACCATTATTTACTGAGGCATTATTCACAATCGTCTGGAGTTGGAAACAAACTAAATGCTCATCAGTAGAGGAGTGGATAAGCGAGATGCTCTTACATACACCAAGGAATACAAGCCAGCTATAGGAAGAGACAAAATCTTCCTATTTGCAGTTGTAAGGATGGAGCTGGAGGGTATTATGCATAGTGAAATAAGTCAGTTGTAGAAAAACAAATATTGTATGATTTCTCTCATGTGGCACATAAGAAAAAAACAAGCAAATGAACTAAATAAAACTAAAACAACCCTTAGAATAAAAGAGCAAAATAGTGGTTACCAGAACACCAGGGGTAGAGGGGTCGGGTAAGTTTGGAAAAGGGTTCAGCTAACTGTGTGGTTGAAACTGGATGGATAGAAACCAGAATTCTGGCAGCAAACAATGCGGTGTATCCAGGTGTTGGATGAAAAGACTGTGCACCTGAAACCTATATGTTATAAATCAATACAAAATAGAAATAAGGAGAAGGAAAGAAGGAAGGAAAGAAGGAAGGAAGGAAGGAGGAAGGGAGGGAGGGAAGGAGGAGGAAGGAAGGGAGGATGAAAGAAGGAAGGGAAGGGGAGGGGAGGGGAGGGAATAGAAGGGGAGGGCAGGGGAGGAAAGGGAAAAGAGGGAAGGGAAGAGAGGGAAGGGAAGGGAAGGGAAGGGAAGGGAAGGGAAGGGAAGGGAAGGGAAGGGAAGACAGAAGACTATAGTATCGTGGAAGATGAGAGTATTTCCATTTGCTGAATAGAGCTAGTGGGGCAATCACAGGGGGATCAAAAAGTGAACTATGTATGTGGTACCATTGTTGACCTTGGTGATAAAATGCATATGGAGTAACAGGGAAGAGGCAAGTGGAGAAGTTGAAGAGTGAATAGGAGAGGGAATATGAGCACAAGGAGTGAAGAGAGAGACTCCTCCCAGGGGTCTGGCTGTGAAGGTAAGGAGAGGGAGGAGGAGGGTTCCTGGGGCCAAGCTGGGCATTCTTAATATGGAGAAGACTCACAGAAAGAATCCTGTGGTGAAAGGGAGGTGAAGACTTGGGACGGGGTAATAGCCACTGTTTAAAGGTTCCTGAGAGAGCACATATGGAAAAGAGTTAGGGCACAGATGGAGTTTTGGTCTTAGTCAAGAGTTGAGAACGTTCCTCCACTATAGGTTTCCCCCACCACCTGAAAGCAGAACATTCCTGTGTGGTATGATTTGATAGGTTACTTTTGGGGTCTGGGAATGCTCAACACTGCTCCATTTCACTTAGATTGATCCTCTGCACTTCCATCCATGTTGTCACAAATGGCAAGAGTGCCATTTATATATATATAAAGAGTACCATTTATATATATATATATATGTATATGTATATAAGATATATCTGTGTATGAGTGTCTGAGAAGTATGCCATTGGGTCCTCCAAGAAGAACCAAGAAGGGTGAGAGAATTTCCTCTGCCCCCTGACAGTATGAAGGAAAAGAAGAATCACTTAGGAGATATTAACACATTTTTTAGAAATCTCAGAACCTGGAATCTACAATCAAGAAAGGGGGAAGGGACAGAACACAGTGGTTGAAGAGGGAGAACGTAACCACTAATGGCTCCATGCAGTTAAACAACAGACTAAAATAATGGAGATGGATTCAGGCGGCATAGCAACCTAGGCACAAAAAAAAAAAAAAAAAAGTCTGGCATTGTCTGGCATTGTTGTTACCCTCCTTCTGATACATGATCTTTAGATGTTAAATGAATGAACACATGACTAGTAACTGACTTCTGGCATGACCACTAAACTCCTGGGGAAACCAAAAATATTTCCTGAATTCTGGTATGTGTCACTGGTATGTGTTCTCGATGCTAGGAAACTGATGTTGAGCCAAGCAGACGTGATATTTACCCTCAAGGGGTTTATGCATTCAGAGGGGGAGGGGACAGTCTCTGGATTACAGATACTTGACCAACTAAACGAAGCTATGCGTGCTGCTGGGAGGCAGGTGCACGCATGTCCTAAGAGTCTCTATGTTAGAAGCCAAGTTGGTGCTGCATGATTCCCTGACGCTTCTGAGTTGGGATTAGAATTGTCCCGAAAATCTCTTGGATTATTATACTTGAGAAATATGTGTTTCTTAGTAACAATTATCCTTTATTAAACACTCACCACAGACCAGGCAGCACTTATCATCATATTCCAGGGAGGAAGCTGGGTTCAAAGGAAATTACTTATTGAAGACCACTTTGCTGGGGAGTGGTAAAGGCAGGATTCAAATCCACTTGTTTGACCCTGTCCTCTCTATGCATACATAGTGCTCCCTCTTCTGGTCAGATTAAATTTAGACAAATGTTTTAGCATGTGAACTTAGTCCAGAAAGCTACCAACAAGTTAAAATGAAAGGTTTTGTTGAAAGCACACCCAGGGAGCTTCTAACCCTAAAGCTGACAGAATGCTGGAAAGAACTCATTCCAGTGGAAGAAAACGCAGGGTGAATAATCCTCCTCTATCCAAAGGAACCGTGGTCTGAGAAAAATGTCAAGAGTTGATTTGTTGTGTCTTTAGTGTCAAAGCATGATTTTGCTGAGGTTTGATACAGAGTTCTGACTAGATGTTTTTCACATTTTTTGCATCTTTTTGGTGAAGTCCACATCTGTCTTTACTTTCTTAAAAAGCCCTCACTGTGCTTTGAAAAGAATTTAGTTTAGTTGAAAGAATATTACTTTTTTTTTAAGATTTATTTTTTATTTATACATACAAGCTGGGGTACAGGCCAGAGGTGTGGGGCGGCACGAGGGTTCACCAGAGACAGAGCGGGGAGCAGAACAGGCAGATCAGAAATACACTGCTGAGGGGAGCAGCGGGCGAGGCAGGAGAGGTCTGCCACACCATGTGGGATTCCCCCTGGCCGGGCGTCGAACTCGCGACGCCGCTGCCGATAGCTCCACAGCGCAGCGCTTAACCGCTGCGCCACACTAAAAATTAAAATTGGCTTTTTGAGCTCCTGGATATTTCTCTTCAATGCAGATTCATGTTCACTTCAGTTTGAGTTTCGAAGATATTTTCAAACATATTGTAGCTAATACAGCTTTGAAAATACACCTAGAAAATAGTACATCTTCAAAGGCCAAGTCATCTAATTTTAGGATGCTTTGCTAAATTGTCTTTAAAAAGAAACAATGGGTCCAAAATGGAGTAGTTTATGCCAGACCCACCTAGACTTAATACCAAACCTAAGCTAATCACAATATCTGCCTCTCCCAAATAAGAATTTGAAACGAATCAGTGTGTAGTTTCCTGCACTAACAAAGTTGTCTGCATGATAAGATGCTTTTCCAGATCCCCACTGCAGCCCACAGTTCCACAGCGCTGCGCTTAACTGGTTGTGCCACCAGGGGAGGCCCCTCAGCATCAGTTATTATAGGGAAATGCAAGTCAAAACTACAGCAAGACCTCACCTCACCCCTGTGAGAATGATATATATCTGAAAGAATGGAAATGCCAAATGTTGGGGAGGGATTGGAGAAAAAGGAATACTTACCCTCTGCTGAAAGGAATACAATTTAGCGTAGCCTTTTTGGAAACAATATGAAGAAAACTTTAAAAGTAAAAATGAAAATGCCATATGATCCAGCAATAGCTGTTAGTGTTTTTTATATCCTTTGGGTAAACCTAACACGAGGGCCTCCCTGGTGGGGCAATGGGTTAAGTCTCAGCACTGTGAAGCTATCCGCAGTCACTGCAGCACGAGTTCGAGCCCCAGCCAGGGAGTTTCCCACATGGCGCAGCAGACCTCTCCCCTTTGCGCCCTTCAATAGTATATTTCAGTGGATCCACCTGTTCTGCCCCCCCACGCAGTCTCTGGTGAATCCTCTCACCACCCCACACCTCTGGTCTACACCCCAGTTCTTGTATGCATAAATAAATCTTTAAAAAAAAAAAAAGCACTAACACAAAAAGACAGAGTACTCCTCAGTTCACAGCAGCGCTATCCACTATTGCCAAGTCCTGGAACCAACCTAAGTTCCCAATGACAGATGACAGGATAAAGAAACTGAGGAATATATACTCAATGGACTACTACTCAACAATGAAATAGTGCCTTTCGGTACAAAATGGATGGACCTTAAAATGATTATGCTAAGTGAAGTATTGATAGATGTTTTCACTTGTCTGTTGAAAGTAAATTACCAAAAAATGTACACTGGGAAAGCACAGCAAAAACAAAGCAAATCTTAGACCTAGGGAAAAACAGATTGGTTGCCAGAGGGGATGAGGGGAGGGAGGAGGAGATAAAGGAATGGGATGGCATTAGCAGGGAGGTTTGGTGGAAGGTGAGTGAAGCGGTTACTTATGGAGGAATAAAAATGTAACCCCAAAGTTATACAGACATGTAAACGATTGAGAAAATAGTTTCTTAAAAATCTGTTGCCTGTGTGTAAACCAGTCTTTCAACCCACACAAATGACCAAGGAGGCAGAGAAAGACTTACACAAACGGGTACCAGCCTCATATCCCCACAGTGCCAATCAGGGAAGGGGTTCACTTCCGGCCCTGGCACTCCTGTCCGCAGAGACAGCATCAATGCCTCTTCAAGACAAGATAACTTAGGAAACTGAAAAATCTAAGCCTATTAAAAAACCAGAAACACCCCCTTCCAAGAACACAATTAGTTTTTTTGATGTTAATAACTCACTATTCTTACCTATGTAAACTCAACTCAAATTGGTGATTTGGGGGACAGTTCTTCTCCCAAAGTACAACCTGTGGAAATGCAGACTGCTTTCTAGAGTCAATTGCTGACTTTGACTATCTAATAAGCACTTTGTCTATTGCTAAGACTTTTATTTCAGTTGAGTTGGGATGTTGGGCTTTCTGTCCAGAGGAAACCCCCTGAGTGTTCAGCAGGGAGTAACACGACCTGCTCTGCAGTTTCCATCATTGCTCTAGCTGCAGTGAGAAAGCTGGAGGAGGACAAAGCTGGGTTGTTTCCTGCAGTGTCAACATTAATGATAAGGGCTACCAGTGACTGGGGGAATACATCGGAAATAGAGGACAGGTTCACACCTGAACTGACTGAACTTGGCAACTGATTGGATGTGGGGAGTGAGGAAGAGGAAGGATGCTCCCAGGTTTTCTGACTGAGAAACTAAGTGGATGATGGACCAGGAGGAGATGGAACTCAGGGGAAGTGGCATTTGTGTGGAAATATGCACCTGTTATGCGCAGAGGAGGAAAAGTTTGCACCACAAAATGTCTTTTGGCAAAGGGCTAATTTCACAAGAGGGGTTCTGAAGCCTGGGTAGAGGTTGGTTTTGGTATTTATATGTAAACATCTTTCTGCAAGGGAGTCTCCCAAGAAAGCTTAATCTCTTTACCTCTTTTTGTTAGAGAAGGCAGAATTTAAATCTGCATAGTTTTGTGTGCTTTCCCAATAACCTCCCTAACTGATCTTCCTTTCACCCCCTCCATTACTTCTCTTCCCCCACCTCCACACCCCTGACCCCTGACATCTCTTGACTTACCTAAACTATTTAAGATGGTGTCTAAAGCCAAAAGATGGAGTTAGCCATACTGGGCTACCAGTGACTGGGGAATCATACATCTCTCCCATATGTACAGGGGGTGTATATGTTTTACTAAACTTCTTTTTGGCTTTTTCTCTTCTCAGTCTGTCTGATGGCTTGAAAATCAGCCTAGAAGAACCCAGAGGGAGTGGGGAGATTTCTTTTGTGCCCCAACATATGAATAAGCAAGCAGGATTTGGGATAGCGAAGGTTCATGTTCTTTCTCCCTTTCTAAGCACCTCAGACAATATCCTGTCTTTCTCCATCCTAAATTATATGAAGAAAGCTGGAAAGATTCATAGAAATCATGTAGTCTAATCCTCATTCCTTCTACATATGACACTGAGACCTGGGGAGTTAAGGGGAATTTGCCCAAAATACAAAGAATCTATGTCCCTTAACCCCAAGGTGCCCCTCTTTGAAGTATGTTTTGTTTTCTTGTGTTTTTGTCATCATCTTACCCATTTCACCTGAACAAGAGTACCTGAAGGTACTGACTATAACATGAGAAATCTCTGATTTTCACACTAACTGATATCTCCAAATATAAAAGTCATATACTTGTGAGAAGCAGATAAAAAATTCAAAAACAAATTAAGTTGGTCTCTGGTCAAATTATTCGTAGGAATTTTCTGTCATTACATTTTTTTGTTTTGATTGCTTAGAAATTACAGAAGGTATTGGATCTATTATTTTTTTTTACAATATGATTCTTAAAGGTCTATTTTGATACATCATGACATGATGCGTGATTTGTCATATGACTTCCTATAAAATGCACTCTTTTAATCAATGTTAATAGGATTTGCAATGACTTTTTAAGATGGTGAAGAAATAAAATATATGACTTTTGTTCATTGAGCTTTCAATGAGTGATTAGAATGATTGATAGATGTCAGAGGAGCAATATTTAATGAGAGAACAAAGCAAATCCTTGACCCAAAAGAAGTTAAAAATATATTGCTTACCTGAGGCGGGAGTCCTTAAAGGTATCCAGATAGGTAGGGTAGCTCCATCTAACCTGATTCCCTTTGCATCGAAGATCCAGTGTCTGCCCTGCCTTGAGACTCAGGGTAGCAGCAGGTTTCTGGAACCGACCTTTATCCGTCATTTGAGTCATTATGGACTGTGTCTTTGGTGTTGAATCAGCTGAGTCTCTGTCCTTTATTTTAGGTATTTTGGGTTTCACATTCTTATTAGTAGGCTTGATTCTGTTTTCTCCTGGCTCCTTGGGACGCTTGTTCTTGGGAGAATTTTGGCCAGTAACTAGGGCAGAAGACAGGAGAGAGTGATGGGCTATTGTAGTCACATGCTCCTGTAATTTAACATCTAAAAGTGGTAACTTTTTAAATATCTCTCCCTTCATTTGTCAAAATTATTTTTGGTAGTAATCATGATTATCATAACCTCAACAACTTGGCAGGATAAGCAGTTACTGTCAGCCCTCTCCCTTAAACCAAACTAGAGAAAATTAAAAAAGCAAACAACTCTACTGACAATCGCGCCAGGACCACTGAGTGACCGGGAGTCCATGTTTCTGAGCATGCCTAGGTAAGGGCTCATGATTGTCTTGGTTCACTTTTTAGTTTTAAAATAATGAGTAACTCAACAATCAAAAAACGTAAATGATGCCATTTGCAGCAACATGGATGGAGCTGGAAGGGATTACGCTCAGCAAAGTAATCAGAAGGGAAGAGATAAATACTAGATGGTTTCACTTACACATGGAATATGAGGGAAATGGTCAAAGGGTCAGGGAAAAGACAAAACTTGCAGACCATAGATCTGAGGCATAGAACAGGGGGACAGGAGGAAAAGGGACCAAAACAAGGGAAGGAAAACAGGGGAAGAGCTCAAGGGACTGTGCTGATGGGTCATGGGTGTTTTGGTCACGGGAGAACTACATGGACAACACTGAGGGGAAAAATCAAATACTGTCCAAAAGTAACAACGATGTAAGAAAACAATTCAAGAAAACATTTCACCTATGAATTAAAATACTCATTTACCAAACAAAAATACTATTTATTGCTCACACCCTTTTACAGTCTCCAGCTGGCCATACAGAAGGGCAGAACCAAACTCATTCAAGGTCTGATTCTGATCTTTGTGACCTCAGTGCTCAATGTTTATTCTGAGTCTATTGTTTTAATTGAGGGATATGAATTCTCCAGTAAGTGTAGACAAAAATTTCACTGCAAGCACATTTAGAAGATCTCAAACCAGGGCCTCCCTTGTGGCACAAGGGGTTAAGTCTCAGCACTAAGAAGCTATCCGCAGCCACTGCAGCACGAGTTCAATCCCCAGCCAGGGAGCTTCCCACATGGCATAGCAGACCTCTCCTGCCTCAACCGCTGCTCCCCTCAGCAGTGTATTTCAGTAGATCTGCCTGTTCTGCTCCCCACTCTGTCTCTGGTGAATCCTCTCACCACCCCACACCTCTGGCCTACACCTCAGCTCTTGTATGCATAAATAAATCTTTAAAAAAATAGAAGATCTCAAACCATTGCAAACTTTCTCCTACATGAGCATGTACAGTGGCGCCTTCTGTATCTGTAGCTGACAACACCCACGGAGAATACAAGGCTGGGGAAGGAACAAGTAGGAGCTCACATGTAAGTCATCACAACTCAATGGTAAGGGTAGCCATGGTTTAGAACTTAGAGAACAGAACATTTTTGCTACTGGAGGAGTATTTTATCATCAACAATGCTGAGAATTAGACAGATGGTGATAATAAAAATCTGACCTACTCTTAAATCTATTTTATTACTGTTCTCCCTTCTCTACAATGTTCCCCTGTTGCCTGAACCAAGAGATGTTCCTCCTGCTGCCCACCCCTGGTGGGTCTCTGAGTTCCAGAAAGCTCAGCTGTGGAGCAGCTCTGGTAGCCACCCGGCTGTGTCCACCATCGGGGATGAGCGGGAGACCACACGGTGTACTTTGCTCGTCTGTCTGCAGAAGCACAAAGGTGACCTGGAACTGCGACCAGGCTGAGTCCCAAGTCCAGTAAAGGTGGTGCCCCCCCACCCCAGAGGGTTTGCCGATGAGAATGAATAGCCCCAGGGAAAATGCTAAGTTTGCAGTTTGGGGTGGAGATTCTGATGAGAAATAAAAGGGACTGACGGAAAAGGGGAAGGCAGTCGTCATGATGTAGGAATAGAGGAATCAGCGGCAGAAAATGTAGCCACCAAGATTGAGAGTTTGGAAATCAGACGCCAGAAGTTTTTGAGCCACCAGGATATAGAGCTTCGGATTGAGTGTTTTTGGAATCTTTAGTGACTTTGGGACCAGCGACTTTGGAGGCTTTGCAAGTAGCTGAGCGAAGGAAACTGCTCCCAATTTTGTTTTTACTGCAGCCAAAGGTAGAAGGCAGAGGCCCGAAGCAGGCGCCTTCCTAAAATGCGTGAGTGCAGTCTGTTGGACCGTCTGGCCACTGTAGTTGCTGTTTGCAGTGTTGTTGGCCTAGTGCTGTGCTGGGGCACCATGGCAGCTCCGGGAGCATCTCCAGTTGTGTTCTGTGTCATCCTCGTGAGTTGGAACCTGGCCTACAGTCTGATTGTTGCGCCTCTGCAGAAGAAGGAAGACGCCATTTTGGAAACGTGGCCTATTGTTTGGAAGAGGAGCTTCACATCAGCAGTGGCGGGAAGATGCTACTTTGTTATTTGCTGGAACTTAAAGGACTGGACATTGCTTTAAGTAAGGTAAACGGCCAAATGTTGACTTCAGTAATTCTTTGCTTTTCCCTGTTTGTTAAATAAATCCCAACATTGTTGTTGTTCCCTAAACCTGAGTAGTCTTGCAAATGTGCACATGGGTGCAGAACAAGGATAGTGACCGGTAAGCAATTGGGGCACTGCCTTTGCCTAATTTAAAAGGCCCCATTTTCCCTGTATCAGAACTGCAAATGCCTAATTACAAAATGTCTAATCTTAGAGGATCCTGGGGTCATTGAGATAAAGCTCTCATGTCACTGATTAAAAAATTAAGGAGGACCCCTAAGTTCAATAATTGCAGAAAGCTGGTTAGCGGCAAGCATGAGAATAGAACTGAGTTCTTCTAATGCCATTCAAGTGCTCATTTCCCTGTATGTATTTTGAAAAGATAACTACATGGGCCCAGGACTAACAAGGGAATTACAGGGCATTTGTATACAATGAGGACATGTGAGCCGTAAAAGAAAGCCTAATCATAACCAAAAACTCAGTCAAATTGGACTCAACTATCCCTTGCGTGTTGCCCTTGTGCTCTGCTCTTAGTTCAGCCTGGCCCAGACTAGTGCCAAGGCCACGCTTAGCCTGACACCTTGTCATTCCCCAGGCCACTGCTATTAGGGGCCCAGGCACTATGCCCCCTGAGCCCGCCTGTCTTTCCCGAGACTTCAGGTCCAGTGTGACCCCTCCTCTTCTAAGCGTCCTACCTCCTAAGAAATAAGCCTGTCCTTATTACCCATCTGTAGTGCCAGTCTGGCACTGGGCAGGTTCCCTATGATTCAGGAGGAGGGGTCAAGAAGTCCTGGATCCCTTGGTGGCTTTTGTAGGCTTTTAATTACCTCTTGCAGTGAGGCAACCAGGTACAGGGCAGGTAAGGTGGCCAGAAGGCCCCGAGGCTGGCAGGCTTCCTAGCCCCTGGCAAATCTTCACTCTCTCTGGGCTCTCTGCTGCTGCTGCTCCTGCCACTTCTTCCGCTACTGCTGTTGCCTCTCCGCTGCCCTTATAGCCTTGGCCTCCAGTCCCAGGTGCACCCACTCACGCAGGCACACGCCACACTCCAGGCGTCACCACGAGGCACACTTGCAAGACCGCAGGTGTCTATTATTAAACCTAATGGCGGCAGGGTGGAAAATCTTGATGCCTCTTTCGTTTAGCCTACACCATTCTCCTCTACTCCGAGTCCTTTGGGTCATGGTCCGATGCTTTCTCAGTCCTTCCTGGGGCAGAGGTATGCTCTGAACTCGTCTCCCAGGCAAGTCCCCAACACCTGCTATCGCTCCTACTGTTTGCCAAGAGTTCCCCTGACCCCGTGTTTGGTTTACTCACCCCTGGGGTTGTAGGACATAGGGGCGGGCACGCGCGCGCACACACACACGCGCACACACACACACACACACACACACACACACACACACACACACACGACTTCTCCCAGCTCCCAGAGGAGAAGCAACATCACTAGCGGGAAGACTGCAGACTGACAGAAGCACAATAATCCAGCCAGGGCCACGGCGAAGCCTAAGCCTCAGGTCTGCATGAGCAAGGTCATGGTATTATCCTTAAAATAGAAAACAAAAGCCCGCCATCATGGTATCCGAGCCACCTGTGTCCTGCACACAGTTGTCACCCTCTACCTGTGAGATGCAGAGACCCCTAGATTAACATCTAATCTGATGTGTTTTCTTGATCATGTACCAGGAATTCAAGCTCTCCAAAATGGCAACAGCTGTCTGGAGATGCTATGGCATTTCAGCAGCCAGAGCAACTTGGCTGACTTGTAAGCCGTCACGTCCTGTGTGGCTGTGCTACTCAGAACGCTCGATGAACTGAATTAGGTCATAATGCATCCAAGTATGTGCTGTTATCCCTGCCAAATAATTTGACCCTTTGAACAGATATGCCCCCCTCCCCTGCCCAGATCTAATACACACTTTGTCCAGCTGCCTGACCAAGGAAAGGTTTCAGGGTTTGAGGGTAGCGACGCCAAGTGAAAGGAGCTAGCCTACCGGTCCCAAAGATCCTCAGACAACCCCAGGATCAAGTGACTGCCACGCGCACATCTAACTTCTGGAAAGAATACATGTAACTCTTCAGCCTAGCTCCATAAATTCTTTTCAGAGGCCTAAAACAGAAGAATTTATATTGTACATACAAAAAGTGAAAGTCTATTACCACTGTGTTGTGAGACTATCACAAAGATTTTACTGAGAAATAGCTGGTAAAATTCACAATCAAATATCACTGACATTGGGCCCTGGCTGCCGCTGACTGGCTGTGTAGCCGTGGGAGATGCTTCCGTCTCCGTGTCCTCACTGCAGGTAGAGAATCAGATGGGAATAATGACTACCTCACGGACAGTGGTGGGATGAAATGGCCTAACCTATTTAAGTTAAGTAAAGCTTCCAACCACTAGTCAGTGCTAGTTAAGTTCATAAGTCAGCGCTAAGTTCTTTGTGTTGTTCTGTGGTTTCATCTTGTTTCATGGTGATCTGGGTGATAAACTTATGATGGCGGCTGCTATTTCAATTAACAGATGAAAATAATCGAGACCACAGATATCGGTAAACTCACCCTGGTCACTAAGAAGGTGGTAAGAAACCAGACCCTCTGACTCCAGGCCTAGAGTTTTCCCTCGCTCATGCTGTTGCCTTTCGATTCCCTTGAAGAGGAGGATATTGTAGCAGTTTTACTTTATTTGCACAAAGCTCACCCACAGCCCCACTATCTGAGTGGTTTCTTTGTCCGCTCTGCCCCTGGCCTGGACAAGGAGTGCCAAGTCAAACAAAATCCAGTGCTATGGATGAAAGGCAGCACTTTCCTGGACGGGCTGGAGGTGCTTTTCCAAGGCATACATTAGAATCCCATGAGGAGCCGCTGGTGAAAAACTTATCCCCAGAATGAAGGAATAAATGTTACAAAGTGAGACTCACAAAAGACAAATTTTCCAGCATCAACTGAGGATTGTGATCGGTCCTTATTCAATAAAGGTGACCTGACAATGAACCTCTCTAGTTCTATAGAATCACTGGGGACAAAAGAAATCATTGACTGCTGTTTCGAAGAGATCTATGTACAAACAAAGTCATTAACATCTAAGAACTGTAGCTGGTTCGTTTTTCTCTCCCCGTGAGCAGTTAAGTGGGGTAAAGTTTTGTGAGGATCACATCAACACAACTGCCCTAGAAGCTTGAATAGCTCAGGGGTCCCCAGTACAAAGACAAGCCCCCTTTCATTTTTCCATTCTTGATAAAACACCCCACAAGTTAACACCTACATTTTTCAAACAAGCTGAAAAGAGAGAAAAGCAATGACTAGGAAGATGTAGAAGTAGAAAGAGGGGAGCCTTGATGTTCTCTGCACCCTTCTGGAAACTACCCCAAAGTACCCTGCTACCATTTCTTAGAGTATCATTTTCTTAAAATAGCAGTTTCTAAGGATTGCATGTTTGTATTCCAGGATAAAGACCTTAATTGGAAACATTTTCTAGGACATCCATTAGTACATGGACCTCTCTACCCTGGAAACACTGGTGGCCGGGTCCCAGAACCAATCACCATCTTGGTTTTCCTCTGTGCCAGTGAAACTCCTCAGACTGTTTGGCTGCTCTTCATCTTGTTCTGTGCGATGTGAGTCCCAAGGACTCCATCCTCGTCACTCCTCTCAGTCACTAGGCAGTCTGCGGGGCGCCCCCACCCCTGGATGAGAGCAGCGCTCCAGGCTCAGGCTGGCCCTGCTCCCGTTCTGATTTTGCCTTTAAGCATCGCATCCCACCCAGCACCGCCCCAAGGAAGGCTGGTAAGCACCTCAAGTGCTCGTGTCCACATGGAACTCCACACGCCCGTCACAGCAGCTCCATCCCTAGCACCCCTTTATCAGCGAAAGGAAACTCAGTTCACCAAGCTGTTCCAGAAAAAACCCAGAGTCGCACTTGATTCTTTTTCACCCAAGCCATGTCCAGCAGCAAATCCTCTTGGCTCTAATGTCAAAGTAGACCGAAGCCAGTTTTCCCTACACCCTCCGGGACGCCCTGAACAAAGCCACTTTCCACCCAGTCAGTGTCCTATGTCGGGTCCTACGTCCACGCCAGCGCACCTGCCAAAGCACAGGTCCTGGGCTCGGCTCTCCTCTCCCCTCCGGTAACGCTCTTCCCATTTAGAACAAAGGCCTAAGTCTTCCCATGCCTTGCAAGGCTTTGACATTTTCTGTCCCGCCTCGGTGTTCAGCCACACTGGCCACTGAGACACCCAGAGCTGGTGCGCTCCCGTGTCCCTGGCCTCAGACACTCCTCCTTCAGGCACCCGAAGGCGCCAAGCTGGCCTCTGACCCTCCTTTCCATACCACATCTTCTCTCCCCTCCTCAGCCCTCTCCATTTTGCTACCCCGTATTAAGTTTTAATTGTTCCCCCCAAAAAATACATAGAAGCCCTAACCCCTGGTACTTGTGATTGTGACATTATTTGGAAATGGGTTTTGTAAATGCGATCAAATTAAGATGAGGTATTAGGGTGGCTTTGGATCCATTATGGCCACAGGGCTATTATCACACCCAAAATTCATCAATCATTTCTTACCAAATAGTCTGTGTTCAGCTTTCTCCCATCAGCTCACATGTTTAATGGTAGTGTGAATTAATTGACTTAAACAGCAGCCCATTGATTCAGGGAGATGTTTGTAATCATCCTCATGGGTCAGGGGGGCTGGGAATTAACCAGGAGGAAGAGGCTGAAGCTTCTCCTGAGGCAGGCATCTTGGATTAGTTATGTACGCAAGTGAATGGGTTATTTGAAATTATTTTGTCTGCCCATTTCCTGCCCTATTCAAATAATTATACTAACTACAATACTTCCACCACTTCTGCAGGTCACAAGCCAGGGTCTGCCAGGAGCACTTTAAGAACACATTTTATAATATGAACTCAGCTGACTCTCCTCTCTGGGCAGAGTATCTGTTGCTCCTGGAGAAGCAGCATTGCCTCCATTTTATTCAGCAAACTCAGGCTGAGGGTCTTCACCCTCAGTGCCAAGTTCCACAGTCATCTTGGGCTTTATAAACTAGAATGTGGTTTTTTTTGGCAAATGCTTGTCGTTCCACAGGAAAGAAAGGAACTGGTCGAGATGGAGTAGTGGTAAAATGTGAGCCAGGCTGAGCTGGCTCCAGCGTGAGGTTGCATAACAGAAAAAAAAAACAGAACTAAGCACAAATTGTGGCTGAAGCTGAGGAATTCCAAGGAAGGTTTCAGGATATGAGGGTATACTAAGATGCAAAATATACTACACAAACACCAAGGGAATGAGGCAGCCAACCAAAACAAAATGCTAACAGTCAAGTATAGACCGACAGACATGCCAGCTACACAGGTGTGCATGCGTGAGTGTCAGCAAGCACACACAGCCCACCCTGAGGTTGTGGGTGACAAAAAAAGGGTGGGTCCAGCACAGGCACACATTCAAAACTGTGCGGTGTCCCAAGGACTCCTGTAATCTACACGACGACGCATTTTCTTCATCTTTTTCTATCCATTTGGGTAAGTGGGTTTTGAGATTAGTAAATGGAAATATCTGGTCTAATATTTAGATCTTGCAGGATTCGTGCCCAAGGTAGTATAGGAAACACACACAGGATTGCAGATGGAAGAAGCATTCAAATTTTGCAGAAGAATCCGCAGCTGCCTTGCTGAGGTGGCGCCCGCCCCCAGTAGCCAGATCCCCGGGGAAATCTAGCACAGAGGAGGAAGTGATCCACCGCCCCAGCGCCACCCCCACCCCGACACGTTGACAGTGGGGGCTGGAACAGGCACTGCCTGGGGCGTTCGGTTTGCCAGCCAAGGGTTTTTCTGGAGAGGGGTAGCTGCCACCATCCCGGGGGCTCCCAGGGGAGATGGAGAGTGGGAGGTACAGGGGCCCTGCTCGGAGGGGGCAGGTGCACGGGGCAGAAGGTGGCAAGGGGGGTGTGTCAAAAGTTGAGGAGCTGCTGACTGGGAGCGGAGAGGAGGCTGAGGGGCAACGTGGGCTGTGGCTAAAACCAGGGCACAAGCCGAGTAGCCCCCACCCAGAGTTACTCACCTTCCTCTAGCGCTTCGTGCACCAGCAGAAGACCAAGGAGCAGCCAAACCTTCATCTCCAGGGTGAGGAGTGAGGGCACAGGGGCTGGGACAGCGGTGGGAGACAGGAGCCGACAGCTCAGGGGCAGGGCAAGGGCGGGGGAGGCAGCGAGCAAGGGGCGCCGCCTCGGGGCGGGAGCCGCTCCGGGTGGGGCGGGCGCCTGGGACGCCACAGCTGGAGGATTCGGTTTCATGAGAAGGAACACAGTTTGGGGGGAAAAGTTTTGTGTGTGTCTGTGTGTTTAATCTCTCTGTACAATGAGAGCTCTCCTGCCCCCTGGCGGAGAAGTTTAGCGCTGCACCTTCCCAGGAGCGTGAAGGAAGGACTAAGGGCTAAATGTCAATTACAGATCACTCAAATTCCTCCAAGGCTGAGGTCTTACCAAAGTGATTAACTTCAAGAAAGCCTGGCATAATCCTGAGGATACCAATGGGTTCACATTTAACCATGATTGTCAAATGTCACCAGCTCTCTCTCCACCAGTTCAGGTAGAGTACTGATGTCTGTCAAAAGTACCCCAAAAGTATTTCTGCTCATTTTCAGGTCTCTCATTTGCTAGATCATTATCTTCAGCTGCTCTTGCGGCTATTCTTTTACGTCTGGTATCTAGCCTTGCTGGACACGTGAATCTCCACTTCAGTGACACTTTAGCCCTTGGGGACCCACGTGGGGAGGCTGTTCTACTATTAAAGAAGCCCACAAGCAAATCGCTCCTTCTCTAACACCCGGAGGACGGTTTGGAGGAACTTCTTCATCCTGTTTTATTCAGAAGTCCCATTGCTCTCCACAAGGCTCAGGGGGCCAGGAAGAACAATACCAGAAAAAGTAGCCAAGTAACAGCATCAGCACCTTCTCCCCCAGCTTTCCTTCTGAGTCCAGTTGGAGCTCTGAGTCTGCTTCTAAATGTAGTGTCTATTTTCTCCTTCAGTTCTAGCAAATTCTCCCTACCCCTTTTAGATTAAAAAAAACACAGAGAGGTTTAGTGATGCTCCGTGAACTCTTCAGTGTGTTTATCAAAAAGTATACCAAGGAAGTGATTAAGGTGAAAAGGAAAAAGCACTGCAAACCAAAAGATAAATGTAAACTTGTGAGATGATTGCTGTTATTATTGAAAAAGCTCAGAGAGGTAAGAGATCAGCATAGGATGAGGGGGTGATGGGAAATCATATAGAGGAGTAGGGCTTGGATTGGGAGAACTGGAGAGGGGAGACGGGGGAGCATCCTCTTGGGCTGGTTGGCCAGTGGGCAGGAGAGCACCGGGAAAGCAAGAACTTCCCAGGTGGGAAGAGAACGTTCACTGGGGCTCAAGTGGAAAATGAGACTGAACCAAGCAATCTGGAGTTTCGGAAGGTGACAGAGAGGATTTAGGCATTCACATGTCTCCTGCAGAAAGCCGGCTGGGTTTTCTGAGCTTGCAGACTCATATATCCCGTGTTCCCGAAGTGAGAGCAGGCCCTCCGCTTCCAGCCTGTTCTATTTAAACACATTCAAGTGCGCTTGATCTGCAGTGGCAGAAGGGACTTCTCTGCCAATCTCCAAGGGGAAAGTACTGCAGTTTAGGACACCCTAGCCACGCTAGCCACTTGGAATTCTACATCTGATCGCCTGCTGAATCCCTTCTCTTTCTTGACTCTGTGAAGCTGACAGCTTCACTCTCACTCACAGCCGGAGTTCTGCCTAGAACCTCTCCTCACACCTCTCAGTGGCCAGGTCCTGTCCGTGGACCTGTGGACTGTGCCTCAGTCCAGCCCTCCTTGCTATCACCCCTTGCCTCCCTGCCCCCCCTTACCTAGTCTTTCCCAGCAATTAGATGTGTCTTCAAATGGAACAGCATATGAACTCACCCAATTTAAACCCTTCAAGGCTCTGCAGCAAGGCTCCTGGACCCCCCTCTCCAGCTGGGCCCCTCCCAGCTTCCCCCTCTTCTCCCCTCCATAGACACGCCATCTCCTGCACACCCAGCCGCCATGTGTGCCCACCGCTCCAGCTGCTCCCTCTGTCCCCAACAGTCCCCTCCTCTGTTTTACCACTGCCTGGCCTGGGGCCCAGCCCCAAGCCCTGTTCAAACTCAGGTAGGAGGTTGGCACAGGCCTCACCCCTCTGGGCTGGGCTAAGCGCTGTCAGCCATGAGTACTTCTCTCCCAGCACTTACAACAGACTGCAGACCCGCACTGGGAGTCTGTGTGTGCTTCCTACCTCCACCCTCTGCCCATAAGTTGAAGGGCAGGAGGTATGTCTTACCACACACTGTTGTCTGCTACAACTTTCTAGAATATGATACTGGGAACTCACTGTACCAAGCGGTGTTATACCCTTAAATTGCATCTCTTGCTGCTCCTATGGGGAAGCCTGTGGGGTCAGCTGTATTGTTAACATCACCCCCATTTTACAGATGAGGATGCCAGAGGTCAAACTCAGCCTAAGTCATAATCCAGACTTCAGCAGAACCTCTGGTCAAGGCGCATAACCTTCACTCTGCTGGTTAAAATAAGCTATTGAAATCACAACAAAAGAGTTCTGCAGAGGAGCTCGCTTGACCCATAAACGGGGGAGGTCCCAAACTTGTCCTTAAATGCCAAGACTAAAGACAGAACTTTACAATAGCTAAAATATGGAAACAACCCAGATGCCCAAAAACAGATGACTGGATCAAGAAGATGTGGTACATACATATACACAATGGAATACTATTCAGCATTCAAAAAAGATAAACACATGCAATTCCCAGCCACATGGATGGAGCTCGAAGGGACCATGCTCAGGGAAATAAACCAGAAAGCAAGAGAAAAATATTGAATGGTTTCACTTATAACAGGACTAAAGGGAAACCAAATAAGAAAGAGACATTCAGCAAGGGAGGGGGAGGATAAGGGCTCAAAAAGGGGGAGAAAAGAGCACAAGGGCTATGGTGATAGCTCACGCGTGAATCAGTGGAGGGTAACCTACGGGGAATACACAATAATGTAAAAGATATGAATAATTAAAAAAAAGACAGAACTTGCAGACTTACCTCACGGGTGCCAGGCAACCTGACCTGGGGAGCGGGAACTCGCCCGAGGAGAGAGGAAACACATCTTCTCCACCTTTTGCAGCGGAGAAAGGAGGAGTCGCTGCCACAGAAACAGCCCTTAGATGAAAACGGCTAAGTTTTCAAGTTTTTGTGAGTTTCTAAAAGCCACATGCAGACTAGCAGGCAAGCGTCAGCTCTCCCGCGCCTCAGACCCAAGGAATCCAGGCAGCCTCGTCAGCAGCTCCTTCCTGCGCCAGGGCAGGTTCTTCACAAGCAAGAGCCCAAGTGACCCCACGTGTGGAGAGATTGGGGGTTAATGAAGAGCTGCATTCAGTTGCTCCACCTGTGCTTTCCTTTTTTAAAAGACTCCCTTAACAATTTATCTTTAAAAGTAGTACTAAAACTACCCTTGTTAAATATCTTTATGCCCACGTATATTTCTACAATATCGATTCCTGGAAGTGAAATTATTTGGCCAAAAGCCATGATATTTCACAGTTTTATAAACACTGCCAATTTGCCTTTCAACAAAGATGTCCCTATTTAGGGCCAATTCTACGTCCTTCAGGAGCAAACAGTGAAACTACTTCTTTCTGCAAGCACCCACCACACGTGGTGATTTTATTTTTGCAACCTGGGGAGGGGGGTGGGAAGGCTCTCCCTGTGTCCTTGCAATTCCCATTATTTTTACTCCGATCGAGAATAAGATTCTTATGTTTTTATCAGGCATTTATATTTTCTTATATTTGAAAATTTAGTACATTTTATTGTTGCTTTACCCAATAGCAGTAGAATCTCAATACATTCTGCAAGCAAATTCTTGGATGTTCTACACATCGTAGACATTTTCTTCTTATTCTTTATTCCCATTTTACTTTTGCTGATGGTACCTTTCTTCAATCAATTCCTTAATTACAAGTAATTAAGCAATTATATTTTCCAGCAACTTCCTTCATGGCTTCTGGGTTTTATATTTCCTTAGGTAGGCTTTCTCTGCCTCAAATTATTTGATATATTCATCTAAAACTTTTAAAATTGTGTTGTTTATGTTTAGTCTTTAAATCTATAATTTGTTTTGGTATCACAAATCATAAATCTAATTTTATGTTTCTAATTGGATGATCAGTGTCACACTATCATTTGATAAATAATTTTTTCATCTTTTTGAATTGACTTTTTTTTTTTTTTTTAAAGATTTATGCATACAAGCTGGGGTACAGGCCAGAGGCGTGGGGGCGGCGAGAGGGTTCACCAGAGACAGAGTGGGGAGAAGAACAGGCAGATCGTCGGAAATACACTGCTGAGGGGAGCAGCGGGCGAGGCAGGAGAGTTCTGCCGCTCCATGTGGGAATCTCCCTGGCCGGGTGTCGAACTCACATCACCACTGCCAACAGCTCCACAGCGCAGCGCTTAACCGCTGTGCCACCAGGGAGGCCCTTTTTGAATTGACTTTTACTGTGCATTAAATTATGCATGGGCGTGAATCTATTTTTGTTCTATTTTATTCTATTGATTGTTTTACCTATGTCTATAGAATGCATTAATCAGTGTTGGTTTATAGTATGTTTTGTTATTTGGGCAAGGGATGCTCCTCTCATTATTCTTCTATTAATCATCATTTTACATTTTTTTCTTCCAGGTGAAATTTAGAATCAACTTATCCATCTCCATAAAATTTTATAGTGTTTGATTATGAGTGCATTGAATTTATGATTTGGGGGGAATGGACATTTAACAATATTGAGTTTTCCTACCCAGGAATATCATGTTTTATATTTCACCATTTGTTCAAGTCTTTTTTATGTCTCCATTATATTTTCTACTTGGTTAATGCTGCTATTAGGACAACAATTTTATCATTCTGCTTTTCCAAGCCTCCTTGTGTCAAATACACTTTAGCTAAATTGGGCTCCCTAAATGTGTGTGTGTGCATACTTATATGCATGTGTGTACTTATATACATGTGTGTACATAGTCATATCATTAAATATGTTTATAGTCACATATTTGCTTGTCATGATAGACATTTCCTATTTTTGTTTGCTTGTTTGCTTTGCTATTGTGAATAAATATTTCCTCATTACATTTTCAAACTATTTAACTTACATGGAAAATAATTTTGGAATTATAATTAAAATTATTATTAATTCCGAAAACTATTTAGAGTATTTTTAGGAATGTCCTAAACCTGTTATGGAGTCATACACACTTTATCTAAACTTAGGCACCTAAACTTATCCTGGGTCTGTTAGGGGTTGAATTGTGGCCCTCTCCCAATATTTTTAATATTGAAATCCTAACCTTCAGTACTTCAGAGTAAGACCATATTTAGAGACAGGATTTTAAAGGTAATTAAATTAAAATGAGGACATGAGCCTTAATCTAATATAACTGGTACCCTTATAATAAGAGGAAATTTGGACACAGAAACAGCAAATGTGAAGACACAGGGAGAAGATGGCCAAAGAAAGGCTTTAGAAGAAACCAATCTTGAATTTCGAACTTTCAGAACTGTGAAAAAATATATTTCTGCACCCAGTCTGTGGTACTTCATTTTGATGCTCCTAGGAAATACAATCTGTTAGCATGGAAGCAAGGGTTACAAGTGCAGAGGGTCCCCGGGACCTGTAGCTGCTTTTTTTTTTTAAAAAAAGATTTATTTTTTATTTATACATACAAGTTGGGGTACAGGCAGAGGCGTGGGACGGTGAGAGGGTTCACCAGAGACAGAGTGGGGAGCAGAACAGGCAGATCAGAAATACACTGCTGAGGGGAGCAGCGGGCAAGGCAGGAGAGGTCTGCCGCACCATGTGGGATTCTCCCCGGCCGGGCATCGATTCTCCCCGGCCGGGCGTAGAACTCACGTCGCCACTGCCAACAGCTCCACAGCATAGCGCTTAACCGCTACGCCACCAGGGAGGCCCACCTGTAGCTGCTTAATCACAAGGTTATTGTCCTTGAAAGAGGCAATCTCAAGATGACTCCAAATTTGAAAAATAAAACTGCCAAAGCTTTGTGTTTTATGTGTTGTAACTTGCTCAAAAAACCATTTGCTTGGTCTCTAGGGTAAAATAAAATTTCATTATGAGGATCTCTGTACTGAACTTTTCCATTTTCTCCAATAATCGCTGTGATATTGGTTAATATTGGGCCTCCTAGTGTTGCAAGGGGTTAAGTCTCAGTTCTATGAAGATATCTGCAGCCACTGCAGCATGAGTTCAATCCCCAGCCAGGGAGCTTCCCACATGGTGCAGCAGACCTCTCCTGACTTACCCGCTGCTCACCTCAGCAGTGTATTTAAGTCAGTCTACCTGTTCTGCTCTCCACTCTGTCTCTGGTGAATCCTTTCACACCGCCCCCACCCCCCCGCCCACACACACATCTCTGGCCTATACCCCAGCTTTTGCATGCATAAATAAATAAATCTTTTAAAAAATAAACATTGTCTTACAGCTCTAAGCCAAATACAACTTGAAGTCTGCCTTCCTGAGACATGATTTATTTTTGTATGGTCAGTGTATATCTCGTCACCTTAATGGACCTTCTTATTTGTCCAAGTAGTTTTCATTTGATCTTATAGGTTTCTAGAGAAATGATCATATTACCTGCAACACCCACTTCTTCCTTATCTATTACTTGTCTGCTTCTGTCGCCTCGCTCTTACGTTAGCCTTAACTGTTTATAACCCACTGACTCTCAACTCCATGGAGGACAGAATGTCTCAGGGATGGAACAAAGCAGGGACCCCAAGCCTCCCTGAATCATCAGCTACTTCCTTTGTGGGAAGACACTGAAAACACAGAAACAGCTTGAAAAAACTGGCCAAGGAGGTCACACGTGGTAGGGCACTGCTTTAACCAACCCCCTGTACATTATCGCTTTTCTCTGAAGATTGAAGACAGCGCCCCTAGCAGTGGCTGAACAAATGGAGAGCTGGAGAGGAAAGAGCAGAATAGCAGAAGGAAGAAGCAAAAACCAGAAGATAGGAAAGAGAGAGAAGTGTGACCCAGGGCGGGGGCGGTCTGTACTAACCAGTTTTCATTAACTAGAAATACAATCAAGATGAATTCTAAAAAAAAATTGTTTCAGGTTTTTTAGCAAAAGTTAATTTTAGGAGTTTTAAATATAACACTGAAAATCTTATTCTAATAGAAATACCAGACATCTTTTATGCCCCAGAACCACTAATTACGAGATATACAGGGTAAGGCAAAGTTCCCAGAACCTTGGTCTACTTAAAATAGACGGGGTAAAGAAATTAGGGTTTTAGCTCCAGGATACAGCACACTCCAAGATTGTACTACTGTCTGTTACTGACAAAAGCTCCCAGGTGAGGATAGGAAACACAGCTCAAGTGAATAAATGACTCACAAGATGTATCCTTCCCTTGCTTTGCTTTTTCTCGAAAATGCTGGTCCTCTCCTGCTTCAACTATCCCGAGCCTATTTGTTTACTTCCTCTAATGCTCCTTATCAAACAGCACCTGCTATCAATTACTCGCACCTTAGTGCCACTTAAGTATTTCATTTTTAAGAATATCAGCATTTTAAGTCTGATTTCTGCTAGGGCAGTGAAGGCGCCTTGGCCCTTGCTTGAAGAAGTATCAGTAATCAGTGAGCAGGTGGGGAAAGATTCAGGACACGTGGCGACACAGCCACTGGGAAGCCCAGAAAACCGGAGCCATGACAACACTGTACTATGATGGATTAACGGGCCCAGAGGCCCAGAAGTGAGCTTGCTTCCTACCATGGAGATTTGGGGCCCCCTCAGCTGTGTAATACTCCTGGGCAGGACAGTCTGTTTCGTCTTCCTCCTCATGTTGACTGCTTATCCCTGTGGAGATTAATCAAGATTCTTAACCCAGGGTTTATGACATCGGAAACCTCTGCTTTCAAAAAATAATTGAGTTGACTATGAAATCTGTTACTGGAAAGGTTCAAGGAAGTATATCAAAATCGAGCTGAGTTTCTTTCCATAGTTTCACCCATACGTTAACCTACTTTAAAAGTTGAAATGATATAAAATGGGTCATTTTTGTGTCTTTGTGACATTTTTGGAGATTCTTTATGGGGTGTAATAAATCACTCTTACAGATGCGGAATTAGCATAATTTCAACAATCCAGATTTTGGCTCTTGACTACAAAGGAAGCCTATCTGTGGCCTTCTTTAAAGAACACTGGCACAGGGTGAGCTGGCGGAGGGGGGAATAAGGGGTCTGGGAAGCAGGCAGCCAACTGAGCCCCCTATGAGCCTTTCTGCTTTTTCTCTGGCCTCTCTGGTATTCTCTCGTGGTGGTCTCACCCCGTCTGTAGTCACTCCTCTGACAGCCGTCTTCTTCCGTCTGGGTGACGGTGCGCTTATATCCCTGGGCTCTAGGCTCAGGTGTGCACACTGCGCATGCCCACACCCATACTGCAGGCGTCCACAATCAGGCACAGGTGCCTGGCGCCCACACTCCCACGCGCTGCCTGCATTAATCAAGGCCACACGTGATGGCCACAGAGGCTAATGGTGTAAAAACCTGATTAGTCCATTTACCCTACAAACACTAAGATGATGTTCCTATTTCCAGGGGTTCCTGGCTGAAGCCAGTTTCTAGGGGATCACTTTCTTCATGGTTCCAGAGCAGAGGGGGAATCACAACTTATTAACAATCTGAATGAAGTCAACAATTAGGTACATTATGTTTTAGACTTCTACTTGGCCAATACTTTGCTGTCTAAGTTTGGTTTCATGCTTGCTAAGTGGATATTAACATTTTTTTAAATTCAACAGTGTTCTCTCCAATTTACAAGAATCACTAAGAGTTAAGTATAGACACATATTTCAAAATTAACTGAGGTAGCTCAAGAGAGTTGTAATTTTAAATAACTCAGCCATATCAGAAAGCTCTTCGAGTCCTCCTTTGTCAGAAGAGGAATTAGTATTCACTGTACTTTAACAAATTTCTGTAAGTTACATACAATACTCACCAATTATTATTTTTTGTTATTATTCGTCTTTTACATTACTATGTATTCCCTGTAGGTTTCCCACCACCAATTCACCCATGAACGTTCACCACAGTCCTCTGTGCTCCCTTCTCCCCCCTTCTGAGCCCCAATCCTCCCCCTTCTCTTGCTGATTGTCTCTCTTTTATTTGGCTCCCCTATATTCCTGTTATAAGTGAGACTATTCGATATTTTTCTTTTTCCTTCTGGCTTATTTCTTTGAGCATGATCCCTTCTAGCTCCATCCATGTTGCTGCGAACTGCATGTGTTTATCTTTTTGAATGCCGAATAGTATTCCATTGAACACTCACCAATTATTAAAGGTTATGTTGACTTTGAGAACACTGAGGCATTTCCTGCATATATATATATTGAGATCAAAGCTACTGATCAATTAAATGGCTGTTAAAGTGGTAAGATCCAGATGGGGTGGCATGCTTTTGAAAAAACTGATATTTCTGGAATGTGCCATAAGTACTGAGGATAAGTAAAGACCCTGTTGAGCTTTAGAAGTTCCCAAATAAAAAAGAAGTTTAAATTAGCTAAGTGTGAAATGTGTGCTTTGGATATGTGCGACACATATGAATACTACAAGTCATATTTAAAATTTATTTTAAAAATACATGGTCACATTAGAAAGCATATTTTACAGTGGTAAAGCAGCAATAGTTTCTATTTATTACAAATTCTAAAAAATAATCCAACTTTATAAGTAAAAAGAAACACTGATTATCATCCAAACATTTAAATTTAAAATTACCTACCAACAAAATATCTTTACATTTGCACAAATCCAAAGCATTTGTTGGTTTTGACAGAGAATTTCTATAGGTTTTCGGCCCTATCAACACTTTCTATTAAGTACAATGATAATACAATGAAGTAACAAAGTAACCAAACAACTGGGTACCCCAAGTGGGAACCAGATATGAGGAGCTGGTAGCCAGGCATGGGCACGGACATTGGCTGGCCACATGGGCTCTTTACCAAGTGAGCCTGGGCCCACGGACTTGCCACCTCAACACTGTCAGGCGGTGGCCCAGGGCCTGAGGCACCGGCGCCAGGCAGCAGCTGGCTCTCCCATGACTCAGAGGTTCTTGATCATTTCCTTGATGTGCACCTGGGACAGTCAGAGCTGAAGTCAAGGATTGCACTCCACCTCGCTTCCATATTGTCTTTCCCTTTGCATCCTATTCCATTCTCCTAAGCCCCACCGGACAGCGGTAGCTACAGGTGTCCACACTTTGCAGGCTGCCTGACCCGAAGCCAGCCTAGAGTCCTGGTTCTAAGCCCACGGAGCTGTCAGTGGTCAGTAACAGTTCTTTAAGGCCAGAGACGTGACAGCAGCTTCAGTCAGCGAATAAATTTTAGAGTGCTCTTAGCAAATAGGGTCGCCAATTGGTTTGAGCCATAACAAAATGCATTTGAAATCACTAAGACTAAACTGTGTACAACGAAACAATAATGAATGTTACAAAAACCATCAAACACAGCAATAACAGATGAGGCCTCTCAAAACCTAGCAAACAAAAGCTATTTATAAATGTTTAAATACAATTATACACAAAGGGGGAAAATAACTCAGCTAAACAACAGAATGAAGCAATCATATTTTCTCATCTACATGACTAAAAAATGGCCTGTGCTGGCACTAGCGACTATGTGAACTTCGGTACATTTTCCCTTAATGTTTAGCACACGTGTGAGAAATGTACAGAGAAGGTACTATTTTGGCACTAGCAAAAAGAACAGTTAATCCCCTCCCTCCAAAAACATTCACCCTAGTCCTGTGAATCTTATTCCATGATGTATATGCGAAACCTAGTCCCTTGAGGTCCTATGGAAATTACATTTTTGTTGTTAACTACCAGTGGCTGAAGTACATCAGGAGAACATCACAGGAGGAGGAGCCGGAATCCTGGCACTTTACTGTGTGGTTTGTAATTATGGAATATGACTTAAGAGGAAAGACTAATCTGCCCCCACTGGCGCTACCAGTATTGGAGGTGGGGGGTATACCTTTTCCTTATCCTCCCCGCTAAGCACTTAAATAAATTTTGAAAATAATTTGGCAAATGTAGATCCTAATACAAAATGTCTTTATCTGCAAACACCCAGGACCTTAAAATTTTTGGTTAATAAAGTAAAACAATTAAAATGAAATCTTTACTCAGAAAAATTAAAGGAAGAGCTCTTACCTTTTAAAGGAAGGTAATTCCGAAATGGGTATTTTCTATCAACTGTGGTTGGTAAAAGTTTTACATATGTCAACATTAGCTTTTCTTTATTATATGTTCCAAATTAGATTATGGTTAGTTTTCTTAATGTTTATGTCTGGGGAAAATTTGATTAAGCAATAATCTGTATTTCAGTATATGTATCAAAATTTCTAAGTTTTTCTCATAAATAACTTGAATTTGCAGAGCTGGGAATTGATATAATTCAAAAATCTCTTTTTAAAAAGAGTATTAAATAAATGCTCTATTATGAGAAGTTTCTCAGTGAAAATGTTAATAGCATATTTCCTAGTGAAAAAAGAAAAATAATGTAAGTCATTTTTATTCAATAGCATAGAGACAATGTGTATATGGATTTTTAACTTCTGAAGAGGACTTTAAGTGTGATTGATTACTACTCAAATTACATTATCTATAAAATATTTTGATACTCTTAAGAAATAATATTTTGTTTAAAGATTATACATTAAAATGTAGGTACAGAGAGGTGTTAAGAGCTGGTACATGGACTTTTACTAAAAATACACACACTTAAAGACTAAAGATGGCAGCAAAGGTGCAACAGAAACAAGTAAACAAAAATACCCTAAAATCCCCCACCCCACACTCCATTTCAGATTATAAAGCACCTGTCAAATGTACTAAAGTTTAGTGATTTCATATTAGAAACATTATAAATATATCTCTCTTAAAGAATCTATCTATAGAAAATATCATACATATAAAATTGCTATATATTTCAAAATAGTTTAAGACCTAAAATTTTTCGTATAAGCATAACTATCAATAAAAAACATTATTTTTTTCTCTGCATCTGTTGGGTTTTTTTAATGCATATAATGGTATCATCGCTAAAGCTCATGATAAATCCACTGGCTTATACACGGACATCTGAAACACACGCATACCTATAGATATATATACACTCAGGTACATAAGAGTATAAATGTGAGTTTTCATAGGAAAATAAACAGTCACTGAACAAAGCATCTTTTTAAAGATATTTATGTTTACAAAGTGTTTCAATGTGGAAAAATAAATTTTAACTAAATTCTGCTCCTAATTGAACACAGTGGGCATAACAGTTTTAGCTGCCTATCACATTCTAAACAAAGTTCCTGCTTTGGTTACAGTAAAAGATTCCAATATTCATAGATGAACTTCTTCATGTTCCCTGTGTGAAGAGCCTATTCTAGATTGATTACAGAAGAGGTTCTCAGTCCACTGCTACAACTGTAAGGACTTATGATTATGATCACAGTCCTTGGCTTATCCTCTCTGATAGAAGACGGCTGCTTGCCAGGCAATTCTAAATTTAGATTTTACCAGGTGCACACTGGGAACTGGAATGTCAGTCATGCTTGGTGTCATGAGGCTACCACACTAGCAGTCAGAAACCCTGGCTTTTACTTGTTTATTTGATATTTAATTACAATCAATCTTTCATTAGATCAAGCAATTGCAACTTGCTTTTTAATGGCATCAATAAAATAACTTACCGCTTGGAAGAGTTGTTGGAAAACAAGTGTTTTCTTTGCCTTTGGATTAAGCTGCTCAACTAGTGTGCTTGATAAGGCTCATCCTACGAATGTAGCCCATATATAAATGTTTAGACACTAATTTCATCTTGTGAAACATTTAATATTTGTCAGAAAAATAATTCATGAGAAGCAAAACATATCTTAGATAGGTGACTATTAGAGAATCCTATAAAGTAAAATACACTAATTAGAGAATCATACATGTAAAAATTTATGTAAAAGTTTCTATTTTTATATTACAATTTGGTTCATGTGTAACTGAATTTTTAAATGGTCATTTAAAAATTTATGCTAAAAATTTTATTCCCCAACCATTGACGGGTTGTTATACAATATTAGAACTTGTATTAATCGCTTTAGTGTGATCATTAAAAAAAAGTAAATGAAATAAAAAGTGCTAAACAATTTATGGGATGTGGGAAAACATCCCTAAATTTATGGAATGGGGTTAAAAATCCCTAAATGTTTCCAAAAGAAACATCAAAGGCAAATTAGATCCAAACCCCTCAAGTTGGGCCAAATACTCTTCAATATCTAAATAGGCACTTTAAAATCAGAGAAGGGGAATTTCTCATCTTGTATCCTTTTATTCTCTTTTGCATACAATAAAGACAACATTGGCTACCACAGCCCCTCACAGCTAGGGCAAAACATTAATAGAAACAAAGGAGTGAATTCTGTGCCTGATGAAATTAAAAAAAAAAATGGAACTATGATTAGTTATTAAATTACAAGGGAAAGTGTGAGTCAGCCTACCAATAGTGTAGTAAGAGAGAATCTATTGGATTATGTAAGTGACTACAGAGTAAGGATGTGAGGTGTCTACTGATCCAAGCAGGTGTCTAACTCTTATCTTCAAACATATCCTCCTCATTGCCACTCACATGTGCTTTCCAGCTGTGGGGTCACCTTCACTATCCAGCACAAAGGGTCCCAGCTAGATCACACCACCTCTCTCAAGCCCTGGGTTGGGCTGAGGGCGTACAGCATTCTCAGCAGGTGAAGGCCTCATATTTAAGGACCTCTGCTCTCCAAGAAGATAAGCACCTGGTGATGCAGAATGCCATTGCACTTCCATGCCTTGTACGGTATGATGGCCACAAACACACTGATTAACGTTTCATCAAACTGTCACACCTCACAGAAAAAAAAAAATCTGCACTAAACTCACTGCTGGCATTTACAACATATAACAAAGGCTCATTTCTTCTCCCCGCCTCTTCTTCCTGACCAGTGAATGCTATACCATGATGCGTACTCGTATTTTGATCCTGCTCTAAATGGACATTAATGAAGCCTACTACGGAAAGGCAACAGTTATTTAAATCCCCAGCTGCATCAGGCACATACAAAACACTTCTCCCTTCAGTGATTACCTCCATTTCAGTTTGTGCAGTACATGCCACCAATTAATGACAACACCAGGAAAATGTAATGCAAGGAGAGTAAACGACCAACAACTTCTAACACTCACATTCCCTGACACATACACACAGACATACACATATACTCTCTCACTCCACAGTTTTGGAGATAATCCTCACTGAGCAGAGAGCTCAGGAGGCTTCCCGAGGCACATAATTCACCGTCTGAGGCGGTGCTGTCCAGGTGGGGAAGTATAAATTAGGGTGAACTGTGTCTGCAGCAGACCTGCGACAAGCCAGCGTGGCGATGACACCCTATTATGGTCACTCCATGGAGGCTGTGCTCGTGAAGACCTGGGCTGCACCACTGAGCACTAGCACTCACTCGTCTTTTCATGGAATATGAATGGTAAACTGAGGTTTCTTGGGTGATGGTCATCTGCTGGAATGGCAGATTTTTCCTCTGTTGCTGTGTTGATGTTGTCCGCGTAAGTGTCTTCATCTTCGTCTTCATCCCTGGAGTTACCTTCCAGGCTATGTCTAATGCCGTAAGTAAAGTAAATCAGGAAACCTTTTGGAGAACAAAGAAATCAATGTTTTAGGTGAATCAGAAGATGACCAAATATGGAAGACTTAATAGAGAACTAAATAGGGCATTTCCCCCCCTTCTCTTTCTGTGCGGTTTTAGAAGGATGACATGCAAATACGGGCTACCCCACAGAGGGTGTCCTTGAGAGGTCTCTCCCCAGCAGAATGAGCTTCTTCATTTTTAACACTCAGCCTTTATAGGATGCATGTTTCTCTCAGTAAGTACTTTTAAGATGACCCTTATGTAGAAAAAATATTTACCTTCTCAAAACCCATTATACTTGAACCACTTTTGCTTGACCTTTAAACAAAAGGATATTTTGCTTGTAGGAAGTTATTTATTTATTTACGAAGTGCCACTGTTTAACATCATTATGATTATTTTGACAACACAGGATTTCTCCACCTAGTTCTCCACCATATCCCTTGTGTTCTCTCCCACCTGTTCTTACCCGTCCCCACTCCCTAAGTATTTTCTTCCTTTCCTGGATGCCTCAGACCTATAGTTACTTTACAAATAGTGATTTTATAGTTTGCTTTTATTTGATCCTTTGTTTGGTTTCTCTATAGTCCACATATGAGTGACAATATCCAGTACTGACTGACCTTTCTCTAGAAGGAAGTATTTTAAGTACCCTCACAAGAGAGTTTATGATATATATATAAGTATACAGATATATATCTATATACTTATAAAGTATAAATTATATATTACTTATAAAGCATAAATTATATATATACTTATAAATTATATATATACTTATAAAGCATAAAGTATATATATAAGTATATATATACACATAAGTATATATATATACACATAAGTATATATATATATATATACATAAGTATACACACACACACACACACACACACACACACACACACACACACACATACACTTTGCCCTTTTAGTTATATTTCAGAAAACTGATTGCAAGCTTTGGGCTGATGTGAAATGAATTATAATGCAAAGTAGGCTACCAATTAGAGTTTTGGCATATCTAATTCTTAGGAACAATCTCACATCCTTAGAATTTTGAAGACCTACCCTTCCTATCCTCAGATAATGGTACTCTTATCACTGCCATCTTATAAAGAAACTGAGGCACAAAAACAGGGAGGTAACTTGGCCTAGGCCATCTGGCTAATATACGATGGGGAGAATCTCTCCACCTAACTGGAAAGAGATTCCTTGACTTCAGAGTAGGGAAGTGAGTTCTACCATCCTTGGGCCCTGAGGATTTGACTCAGCTCTCTGACAGCACCTGGGGAGGTAGGAGGACCCCAAAAGAATGGCTGAGGGCATAGTGGAGTAGCAGGTGATCCTTATCAGGACCCTGCCCTGAAGGAACAGAGCCACTGACAGGAAGTAGCCACAGTGACAGAGCAAGAGGGAGCAACTTAACATACATGTACAGACTAGCAACCTTTGACCCAAGGCATACCACCCATCTCAATTCCGTGGTGCAGTGTACGACCTCTGAAATATGGGAACAATTCTAGTGTGGAGGGTGGTAGGTAAAACTGAGGTTAAATTTCCCATCAACTCAAGTGGTTTGCTAGCTTTGAAATGAAATTAAATTAACTTATAGTCAATGTAAACACATACATATACAAAAGTGAATTAAACTTATTCTTACTAAGTCAATGATAGGAATATCAAAAAGCATAAATTCTTAAACTCTTTAGGCCAACAAAACCAATTCAGATTTAACTCATTTCTCAATGCTTCATCCTAGACATTTCATCTTTCATTTTTAAGACAGACAATGCTCAGTGTTTTAGCTGTATCAAATGTAAACTTTGAATTTCTACCCAATTTTCACATGGGAAACTGAAGAGATTATAATGAAAAGCAACAAAGCATATAGACAAAAGTAAGTTTAATGTTATTAATGCTAAACTCTACCCCGAGACTATGTTAAGAAATTTAGATATCAGAAAAGAAATTCCCTGCTATTAGCTCATTCAATATTGTTTTCAGAAATTCAAGGCACACTGGAAAGAGCTGACTTTGGAATCAGAAAATGACTGGAAAATCAGAAAATGGTTTCAAGCTGCCATTTACAAGTTAGATTCCTTTGACTCTTTGGGGTTTCATTTTTCTCACCCATGAAAAGTTGGGGAAAATAGAGTCCATAGGACTTTATAGTGTTAGTGGAGCAACCAAATAAGAAAATGTACCTGAAGACATCCAGAAAATAAGTACTCAGGTGTTCAAATAACCAGGAAAGGAAAAAGCAGAAAAGCCTTTACTTCCAAGAGGGGGAGAGAATGCATTTTTCTAACCACAGTGCACAAAACAGGAAAGAGGGAGCCACTGTTTAGAAAACCAGAACATTAAAAGACCTACCAAGTGCCATCCAAATGCTGAATCTGATCCAAGTGTCTGCACTCAACTGGACCATCAAATAAATGTTTACTAGGATGCTGAAGGCTGGCAAAAATGGTAAGAATGGAACCTAGGGGGGAAAAATTCATCTTAAGTATACTTTATTTTGAAAGCATTTTCCACAAATTATGTCAACATCGTGACAATGAATTTGACATTTTCAAAGTGTCAGTGAATTTATATTCTTATAAAAAGTACAAATAAAATCAATCCTCTAGAAGATACTAAAAATAACATCGAAATTTATACTATTTATCTAGTCCACCAACATCACACCATCAGCAAGATACAATTAGCCCTCGAGTCTAGTTTAGCTCAGGGTTCACTGGTGTAGCTGAGAGGCACCAGCAAGGGCGTGTCTCTAGAACTCTGAATACACCTGGCCCTAGGGATCGTCCAGAAACCCTCTTTAAGCTATAACCTGTTTTTTTGTTTGAATGTGTCAGGATGACCCATTTGCAGCATTCATTTGCAGTAGAAGGGCTCTGGGTGGAAATAATCACCCTGAGAGGGTACTCCATTTCTACAAATAAAATATTCTTATAATCCTTAAGATAGAAATGAGGGCCTCCCTGGTGGCACAAGGGTTAAGTCTCAGCACTATGAAGCTATCTGCAGCCAGTGCAGCACAAGTTTGATCCCCGGCTAGGGAGATTCCCATATGGCGCAGCAGACCTCTCTCGTCTCACCCACTGCTCCCCTCAGCAGTGTACTTGAATAGATCCACCTGTTCTGCTCCCTACTCTGTCTCTGCTGAATCTTCTCACCACCCCACACCTCTGGCCTACACCCCAGTTCTTGTATGCATAAATAAATAAATCTTTTAAAAAACAGAAATTGACTTGGTTTTACACATGATAATACTGTGACAGGAGCATAACTCAAGCTTTTGAATAGGAGAGTAAGACAGCCAATCACAGGGAAAATGCTTATTACAAAAGGAACATTCCAGATTGTGGCACTGTGTGCATGGTTAACTTGATCACAAATATTTTCTTCCTTTCTTTTTTTAAAGAAACAACTCACACAAATAACATCGATGAGAAAATGTACCTAATATTTAGGGTGACTCATCCTTAGGACACATACCATAAAAGCTACTTTTTGCTGGTTCTGGGGTTGTCTCCAAATGATGAGAACAATCCCAATGCAGAGAACAAGAAACAGCACAAGAAGAGCGAGGCTCCAGGCTTCCAGGCTGGCAATGGCACGCACCCCGTAAGTGGTCAAAATGCTCAGGCCCAGGACAAGAAATGCTGCAAAGGGGATGTGCACGTAAAACAGAATCAGTACACACGCTTCACTGAGAATCCTCAGCTCAAACATGTCTGTTTGGTTCAGACTTCAAGTTACCTATCAACTTTGCTAAATACAGTGACTATTCATCTTCGTCCTGGAAAGAAATGCCGGCTCTCACTGACTGAAGACACAGCACTTGCTCCGTTGGGACTGTCTCCTGCACAGAAGTCAGCCCCCCTAGCACGACCATCACGCCTGCTGTGCCACGCAGGGCCTCACTTGCTAGTCTCAGACTAGATCACAAGAATGGATGGGGACTTTGCCAGGGGTGACTATCTCCCCTTTTCAAAATGGCAGGGGTGAGGCTACCTGTTTTTATTGCTTGCGAATACTGACTGTTCATGTGAACACACAAAATATGAGCTGTGTCATTTCTATTTGGGAGAGCGACGTCACCCACCCTATCTCTGACTGTCAAATCTGCATTAGGGGTCCTTTCTCTCAGAGAAACCTCTTCCCTTAACTTGTCACCAACAATCCTGTCCATAGGCAGTAAAGCCACCTCACTTGTTCTCCTAAGTACCCAGCAGAGTTCCTGGCACAAAGATGTTGCTCAATAAATGTTGAAAATATGAATGTTCCCTAACTGTGGGTGAGCAAACAGGGATTTTCTATATCGCCTCCCAGCCCCATTACAGCTAGTGGACTTGATCTGAAGCTTCATGCAGGAAGCTCCCTAAACTAATGAAATGTACCAACTCCGTGCTTGTGTCATCTCACCTCAGGGAATGTCCTACTTTCTTCTCCAACTACCAGGATATGATAAATTCATCCTGCTAATATAAAGATGATCCCAATGCCTCGTGACCGTTCAGTGGAATTTCAGGGCTTGAGCTAGTTGTTAACATAGTCAAGGGCAGTAGGAGGCCTCCTTCGTGCATTTTCCATACCAAACCTGCACACCTAAACTCATCTGCTGGCTCTTCCCAATGTACGCAGTGAGGAGAACTTACCGAGGAATCCTACCAGAAAGCTCACGAGAGAAGCTGACTGCTTCGTCGGTAGTGCGGAGGGGCTGAAGAGGGCCCGCAGGCTGAAGCCCTGTCCTTGGAGCATGGTGACCTGGGACTCGCTTTTTGAGGTTGTACCGGCACATGATCCGAGAGCTTCTTTCTCAGAAGAAAACTTGGGCTGCTCATAAGATAAGCCAGGCTGGTACCTATGCCCAAATAAATGCCTGTGTTATTCTCAAATACTTATTTGGCGCATGAAACAAGCATCTAACCTCTAAACGTATATCTTATGGAATCAGAGCTTATGCAGTAAATCAACATGTCTCCCTACTCCAGCCCCAGAGCAGGCCAAGCCAGTCCACAAACCTGTTCAATAAAATATCTGTGACAACTCTGAATATCTGGATAGCCATCTAATTATATAGTCGTATGTGAGATACAGAAGAGAGCTACATTTTAAAGTGAGGCAATTGTGACTATAGGATGATCATTCTGAAAGTTCCTAAGTCCACTGCAAATGTGATGTACAAAAAGAGCATAGAAACCAGTTAAATAACAGCTCCAGAATAACACCGTCTCTTTGGTTTGCATTCAAGGCCTCATCACAATTTTCCTCCCTGAATTTCTCTCTCCCCTTTCCTACCTGGGTTCTCTAATTTAACTCAGACTACCTCAGGCGAGCCCCGTCACCACCTCCTTGCCCTGTCCATGCCACCCCCTTTATGGCTTTATGCTCTTCCTCTCCAGCCTGCATAAGGCTCGAAACCTGCTCTACTTCCTCGTACCTGCCCACTCTCCCCAGTGTGGTCTCTTTCCCTCTCAGTCACCATTATTTATATTTAAAAGTAGTATTTTCCTCCACATAAAGATGAAATAAGCTCAAGAAAATATACACAAAAGCATACAAGGAAAAATCAAAACCACCCATAATACTAATACCCGGTATTAATCGCTGTTAGCAGTTTAGTATAATTTCAGCGAGGCATAAAAGCACATGTGTATATATAAATGCAAAAACAGATTTCTTCTTCAAGTAACTCTGTTGTTACTTATATAAATTCAGATGCTACATAAAGTTTTGCCTCCTGAAGCTGGTATATTTCCCCATATAATTAAAAATCATTTTATTTGCTGTCCAAGAGGTTACTAAATAAATGTACCCTCAAGTATTTTCATCATTCTCCTATTTGATATTCAGCTAGTTCAAGTTTTCCACTAATTTAAGTGACTTTTTCCATGGACATCCTTTACACATGCCTGTGTGTGCCTCTCCGATTAAATCATTAGCATACAATCTCAGCAAATGAATTATTTGGATAAAAACTGTAGTTTTTGATCATCAAGTATATCTGAGTCTTTGCTAAGGACCCAGTATGCGCTTCACAGTGCACATTGCTGACTTTCTACAGCCCCTTTCCTAAGACTGCGGGCTCCTTGAAAGCAAGGAAGGTAAGCCCTGTTCTTAGTCCTCCCCGGAGACACATCCTTTGGAATCATCTGGCAACAAGAACAACTCACCTGAGGATGAGAACACAGGCTGCAACCAGAGAGTAGGCTAGCAGTGTGCCAATGGACATCATGTCCACGAGAGCCTTCAGGTCAAAGAGGAAGGCCATCACAGCTGGGCGGGAGAGATGAGAACGGTCAAGAACAGAGCCTCTGGAAAAACTCCCACGGCTGACAACTGCAAGTCAGGGTTACCGGCTGGCAATTTTTTTTTTTTTTGCTTGTTTTATTGACTAATACCAGTGATAAGTCAAATAAAGTTTAGGGAATATATTTCTCGCAGTTAATTAGAGAGTTAATAAGATGTACTTTAGGTTATACAAATGGCTAATAAGCCTTCAAAAACCCATAGTACAAAACACAGCTACTTTGATTATATAAAATACTAGCCTGACAGAGAGAGTGAAAATATTACATTAAAAAAACCCTCTTTTTTGACATTTCCCAAGGAAAAACACTGCTAAGAAGCACTGGGCTAGCTCCTTTTAAAGATTTTGAATTTTAAAATTCAAACAGAAGAACTTTTGTTATAGATGTTATATATTCATTTTAATTTTCATCAGCATTGTGACATATATAAACTAAAGTAATTTCTGATAGAGGCTAAATTCTACTCTGATTAAAACCATAAACTCAGAAGATTGGTTAGGTTTAAGAGATGAATCTATGATCCTGCAGCCAAATCCTAAAAATGTTAAATGACAAAATATACTTCCTATTGTGGAATAGACAACTTATACTTAGCAATTTCCTAATTCATTAAGACATCAAAAAATGATAACATTAACTTGAATTTCTGACAAAGTTGTCCCTATCATAGTAAGTGCCTTCATGAAATTCTGAGCCTCAACAAAATTATCATTTTGGTTTGAATTTTTGCTACCAACATTCATTTATATGGTGTTCCAGACATCTCAGCAAACCTTAAAGCTCTCTGAGCTTAATTTATCTTTAATTGAATAATCCTATGAGAGAGGGAATTATTTAGGTTCAACTACATAAAATGGCCAATATTTGACTGTTGACCAAAACCCCAGCAATTTCATGTGACTTGACCTATTAAGACTATTAGTCTCATTCACTGACAGGATTACTTAGCAAGGCTGTAACTACTAGGCAGAAGCAGAGTTCCACCTAAACTCACATCACCAACCAAGGAAGATACATTTTTTAAACATTCTGAATACAATATAAAATATTACGAGGCAAGATTTTACTGGAAAATATAAGTTTTTATGGAGTAAATAAGATACATTATCCTCTGTTAAGATTTATAAATATCTTTAATATACTATACTATTTAATAATAAAAATAGACCATCCAGAGTAACCTTTAGACAAATGCTTCCTGACTGTAAAAAAATCCTATCACACATAATAGCACATTAGCATTCTCCAACCCAATTTCCCAATGAGTCAGGGCCTCAATAAAATTATCATTTTGATTTGAATTTCTGCTACCAATATCATTTATCATTTTATCTTTAAAGCTCCCTAGAGTCTTGTTTCCCATCACAGGACTTTGAGACCGTTCTCTCTATCTGTAGAATCTCCTTGAAATTTGCTGAATGAAGTAAGTACCTGGCCAAACATATTTTACATGGAAATCATGGCATGCCAAAAGGCAGGCAATTGGAGTTTCTGAACATAATTTAAGTACCAAACCTGTTGAAAGCAAAACATATATTACTAGTGGGTTTCTGAAGATTTGGTGTTAGCAGCTCTTGGAAACCGAGGACATGGGGCTATCCATGCTCCTGAGGTAAGTGATTATAATGGCCAAATATAAACTACTTTTCACATTTCTTCCACGTAATTGAGAATGGGAAAACTTTAGCTTTTCAAAAGTACTATAGTTTTGGCACTATCCACCTTAAATCACAGACAAAAAAGAAAACAATAAATCACTTTCAATTAACATTTAAAACATTAATTACTCCTTAATTAACATTTTATGCATCAATAATTAATTCTGTGAGCTAGTACATCCATCTGAAAAGCATTAAATACCAATTATATGTGAAGAACAATTACAACCATTTGCACCTTTGTTAGAAACCCAAAAGGTTAAAAATAATAAAAAAAAAATCCCAAAGGGTCAGTAAGAATGAATATCAGTAGACCACCACCACCACAATTTTCAGATGTAATCCCGATGCTCATACCCTAATTTATCAGTGATTTTGTTCTTAACTTACATGCACAGCAAGCAGACCCTCTTTGTAAATCCATGCATGCGCATAAAAATGTTCAAATCCAATGTTGAAAAAACCTGTGTGTATAAAGCTTACCAGAAATGACCCCTGCAGTCAATGTGGCAGCAACTGGTGACTGCCTCTTACTCACTCTGGCAAAAAATCTAAACAGTAAGCCATCCCGGGCCATGGCAAACAGAATTCGGGGTAAGGGAAACATAGAGCCCAGAAGACTAGAACAGAAAAATTCACAATTCACAAGTGAGTTTACAAGTATTATCTAGACAGGTCTCTACAGGTAAAGACTGAACACACTATGTGCAGAACCTATGCCAAAAATTTTCAAAATAGGAAACATTCACAAAAAAGTGACTAATCTTCATATAAATCAAATCAGAAAGCAACCAAACTTGTCACTCTTTCCCCAGAATTCTAGTCGAAAAACCATTCCCCTTTGCTTAACAGACATCAGTTCTCTCTCACCTGCCACTGCACCCGATGATAAAGTAGCAATTATTGGTGTCTTCGTTTTGGAATTGATTTGAGCTAGACATTTGAAAAGCAACCCATCCTCCGCCATAGCATAGATTACACGAGGCATTGGAAAAATGGATCCAAGAAGACTGAATAAAAAGCAAACACATGCAGTATAGCAAATACATTCATGCCAGATTACATTCCAGAATTGAAATGAAATAATTGTATAAAACTCAGAGTCATAGCTGTGATTATGAAGTTGTATTATTTTTTAAATATCCTATGATTGGGTATTAAAATACTTGCCAATATTTACCATTGTGCTACTTACTATCCTGTTGCAGGTATTTGTCCAGCAAAATTATCAGACTGAAAGCAATATTACAAGTGTTTGTGCATGCCCACAATTATTATTGAATTAAAAGTAATTAAGACATTACCAAAAATCCCAAATCAAATATATCATGAAGATATTTTAGTGGCAGTATCTCGAAAATAAAATCCCCAAGCTGACATAGATACTTAGAGATTAACTATATTATTTCATAGTACAGTCAATTTATTCAGTAACTATGAATTTTTATATTTAATGTACCATTATTTTTTTCTCATATAGTATGATCTTTGATCAAATTAGTAATTTCCAGCATAAAATAATCAAGGTAGAGAACGGGAAAAAAAATCAACCAACTCATGATAAATTTAGTAGATAGAAACAGTCATAATTAAAAGTTAGTAACAGGAAAGTTTAAGAAAACAATTTTTACTTTAGGTGTTTTGAATTACTTGTGTATTTACTGACTGCACCATTCCATACATGACTCAGTTGTGAACTATAACAATTTAAGGTAAAATAGGTTATTAAAAAAAATTAAACTTCTTTATTTTTTAAAGCTGGGTTGAGCTTTGTCACAGATGAATCTTTGTCCATCTCTTCTAAGGTCACAGTGATACAATATCTTCACAATTTAGATTTTTGAAACTATTTGAAAGTATTTAGAATAAACCGTAATAGTAGCAGATGGCTGAAAATCCAATGGGGGAATAATTTCTAATTGCTCCTTAATATTGTTTTGAATAGAAAAATAAGAGAGATTTTTTTGGGGGGGAAGCTAGGCTGACAGGTTAAAGATCTTTTTCCAATTTCAAATTTTTGGAAAATTATTTTCATTTAAAAAATTAGTCATCAGGCAAAGAATAATTTCTCTTTGTAAGAATGCTGTACTCTATTGCACAGTATCAAACTAGAAAGAAATATTTTATGAATGAAAAAATGTTAATTTGAAATATGAGTAACTCAGAACCCTGAGAAGTGAATTCCAATCTATTAATCAAGAAGCTCTTGTAACAGGGTGGTCCCCAGGGAAAGGATTCCCTGCCCCACCTAAGGGAGGACAGAGCTGAGCAGGGAGGGGAAGAAGCTGGAGAGGAGTCTGGAGAGGAAGGAAGCAGGGTGGAGAGCCAGAAGGAGACCGGGAGGAGGCACATGAGCAGAGACACGTGAAGAAGCTGCGCTGGCTTCTGGTCGAAGCAGATGTTGGGGAGAGACCTGGGGGGTAGTTAACAATGGCAGCATTGATCTTGATTTTGATTTTGCTCTTTTCCTTCCAGACTTCTCTGGCTGTTTCTGACCCTTTTCTAGGGGTATCCATAGACGGTGCCTTAGACTCGTGGCAGGCTTTCGGGTCTCAGAGATCCTGCTTTGGGCCAACCCTGTTTGGCTGTACATTTACCCATGGGGGGATGTGTAACTTCAAGTGCTTGATTTGGAAACTCAATTCTTCCCCATTCTTCCCCCTTTCTGTATTGCACACTAATTGTATTAAAGTTCCTTTCCACTGAGGGGCTTATGCACTAGGGTATGTTTTGTCTTGATGTGGCAGATGGTAGAACCAATTTAGAGCGGCCAGGTTTGGGGGTTCGGGGGTACCCCTCTCCCTGCGCTGTAACATTGTGAAAATCTGAATACTTGAGATTCAATTATCCTTCTTTGTTCACATAGATGATATGTTTGAACGTGGTAATTTCTATTTTTAGGTTAAGTTCACTCTGCCCTATGATTAGAGAAAAAGTTCCAGTATTTCATAGTAAGAAGCACATTATGTTTAACAATGCCACAGCATATAGCTTCCACTCACAGACTTGATATTACTTTAAAAGATGGTAGAAAATGTCAAGACTACACACACAAGTCACAGCACAGCCAGCAGGGAAACATTGGTGTAAGCTTCCTTAAGTTTTATAATATGCGTGTACCAACACTGTATCTATTTCTACAGAAGCACAGACCATCATTATCTTAACAAACTGGCACTTATGTGATGGGGGTTGGGGGGTAGATTTTATCACTTGAAGATTTTCATATAGAAATTCTGGGCAAACTTTCAAAGACTATGCACTTGCGTAATATTTTCATTAATAAGGATTATTTTAAAAACACACAAAAACAAAACTTTAGAAACTGACTATACTTGGTGGTAACCCAAAAGCCCCCGTCCCAGAGGCAACGCTACGCACCTTGTTGACAAAGCACAGAGGGAGCCTGCTGCAACGACATATTTGGCAGGACCCCACCCAACATACTCAAATGCTACTGGAAGGGGGCTTTTTTCATCCAGGAGGTAGTATGGCATCATAAGTGTTAAAGCAGCAGAGACCCCAAAATAGGCCATAAAGCAAACAAGTAAAGAGGTCACAATTCCAATAGGAATAGCTTTCTGAGGATTCCGAACTTCTTCACCTAAGGATGGATAAACAAAAGGTTTGCATGTTTAATAAAACAGTAATAGGTAAAACACTAATTCTTTTCCCCCTCCTTGGTAATTCTACTCTGCATTTGTCTCTTCTGTTTCCATAAAGTGACCCATCTATTCTACAAGAATTTTTCTCTCTTCTTAAGGGTACTTTAATTTTACCTAAAATTCTAATCCCAGATACAAAAAAACATGCTATGCCAGCACTATTAAATGTTTAGGGATAGAAAAGCAACCTTAATTCATTTATAAAATGCTTCATTCACAAAAATTAAGTGACTACATGGCATTCTGTAGATCCTTCAACATGAAGTCTTTAGAAAACTTCCATTTATAGATGGATCCAATCCACTCATATTTATATTAAACTCTAGTTTCATTTAAAAAAATAGCATACTTTAAATCCTTCTAATAGGAGTTAGCATTTGAAGCACCCAAAAGCACCTAAATATAGTCCATTATAAAGTCATAGACTAATTTGAATCCAGAAGAACATAGAATATGATATAGGTTTGTTGTATAGAACAAGGCAAAAAGAATCACCAGGGCATATTTTGTCCTGTGAAAGTGACTGCATTTAAGAGCGTGATCGTCATTTGTTATTCATTGTGACAGCACTTCCAGACAGAAGGTTAAAGATAGTAATTATGATTAATATTTATAAAATATTTGATAACTTGCAAATATTTTTCATATTATACTATATCTTATAGAAATACATGTCTAAAATATACATTTATCTATAGATATGTAGATACCTATATTATATCTAATATATTCATATATAAGCTTCACAACATCTGAGCGGTGGGTACTATTCTCTCATTTTACCAATATGGAAACTAAGGCTCTGAGAGTTTCACCAAGTTTCTTTTTTAGCATATAAAGCTTCACAGCTGGGTCTGGAACCAGCCCTTATAATCCCAAATCCCATTCCCTCTCTCTCTTGAACCTCTGCTACCACCCACAGGTGTTCATGTGGTACAAGGAATATCTTCTTCCACACTGAGCCAAGACTGCTCTCACCAGTTGTTGCAATGCAGTCAAATCCCACAAAGGCATAAAAACAGGTTGCAGCCCCAGCCAACGTTCCCGCCAGACCATAAGGCATAAAGCCACCAGCTCCATAGATACTGGTTCCATTTTCAGAAGGCGGTTCCCTAAGGAAGAGAAGAAACGTGGTAAAATCATTTTCACAAAAACTCCTTCTTTTGCTGATTTATCTCAAACTACGTCCTCAGAAGACTTGTATTCATCAGCGCTTTGAAGCTGACACATAAGAAACTAAAAGTAAACACTGCTTTCTCTCACCTTGTCCCTAATTGTGGTGATATCCCCAACAATGGCAGCATCTCAGGACACCAACACTCAACTGGAGGCTGATAAATAGCATAAGAAGGCGGCTCAGGCCTACTTTGACTGGACTCACAGTCAGGATCCTGACAGCAAAGACTCCAATTATGGGCCATGATCTGACACAAAAATGAGAATTCCCTCCATGCAGAGCTGGGCAGACTACGCATTCTAAATATTTACTATGAAAACATTTGAAAAAGTGAAGTAAATTCTCTAGGCTTGATAATAATACTGAAGTTTAATATCTCACTACATGTTTAAAAATGGATGAAACCAGAGAATATGAACTTTTTGCCTCATCAGAATGATTACAAATAGCATATGTAAAGGGAAACATATAAATGTGCCTCGCTCCATGTGACAGATATTTTTGTAATCTTATTTATATATATAGGAACATGATGCTTAAAGAAATCTTAGGATGAAAGCTTTCGTATATAATTATCATTAATGCAATGCTTGACACAATCAGGTTTAAAGTGAAATGCATGGACAATTCTACTTAGGCGATCAATAACATTCTTTATAGAGCAAGACCTGAAAATTACTATAAGACTTTGCGAATACAATGAAACCAAACGATGGTTCCAAAGGAAGAACTAAAGGATGCAGATTCAAAAATACTCACTGCTATTTGGAGATGGCAAACGTTTGGGGGAAAAAAAACATTCTGCCAATAGTTACAATCTTCCTTTCAACTTCCCTAACCTAGAGCAGAGCTTGAGTTGGGAGCAGCGGTGGCATGGCTCCAGAGCTGCCCACAGCTGAGTAAGCCTGTGCATTTGTGCTTGGGGAGCCTGAGAAGAGTCTTGCAACAGAACGGCCTATCCAAAAGGTAGCAGAAGCCAAACATCTGAGAAGCATTGTTCTAGAAGAAAATGTAACACATGGCAAAAGACAGCAACCTCAAAATAAGAGGAGAAAAAAATCCATGTATTTTACCTGGCACTTGCTGAAATATTTTTGAGAAACTCTTCACTTATCTTCCAGTTTCCCACATTTCCTTTCACAAATCCAGCAACCATAACAAAGAGAAGGACCAAGATATTAATAGCTGTAAAGACTTTATTCACCCAAGCAGACTCTTTTACTCCAAAAGATAAGAGACCTATAGAAAGAAAAAAAAAGGTATTTTAATTTTTATGAAGCTTTAGGAAAGGCAATGGCATTGACACAGTTACAGGCTTCAGGATATTACTTCACTAGCATTCAAGGATTTAATTTTCATTGATCCCTTTCTGTTGTGAGTTCTAACTCAGAGGCCAGATGTAAAACATCTTCTAAACATAGTCAACTCAGAAGTCAGGCCGAGCTCACAGTCAGATGCCAGTTTCCAAGAAATACATTTTTTAGTAACTCTGGCAATTATTACCAATGGGTAGACAGTGGTAAAATAACTGAATTTTAACAAAACCAGCCATTTCAAGGTTAATGGCTGCAAAATTTGAAAATAAAAGCTCAATCGTGTGTCTGTCTTGTATTTTCTGAATATGTACACAAAATTAATTCTTCTACTGTCAGGCCCAAAAAGTATTTTGTTAGGGCCTCCCCGGTGGCGCAGCGGTTGAGTGCTGAGCTGTGGAGCTGTCGGCAGCGGCGACGCGAGTTCGACGCCCAGCCGGGGAGAATCCCATATGGTGTGGCAGACCTCTCCTGCCTCGCCCGCTGCTCCCCTCAGCAGTGTATTTCTGATCTGCCTGTTCTGCTCCCCGCTCTGTCTCTGGTGAACCCTCTGGCTGCCCCACGCCTCTGGCCTGTACCCTAGCTTGTATGTATAAATAAAAAATAAATCTTAAAAAAAAAAAAGTATTTTGTTAAATTGATTCTCATTCTAATAGTTTTATTTTACACTCTGATGATAAAATTATTCAATTTCCTATGTAGGTAATTGAAGAAATATAAGTATGAGGATCAGCTGTGATCTCCCCTCCACAATTGTGCACACACCCACATTTCCATGCCAACAAACACATAACCTCATTATTAGCAGCCAAACACTCTTCCACTATATGGAGATCCTCTATTTTAAAACCTTATTTATAGACACTCAGGCCACACTTAGTTTCTTACAACTAAAAGCAGTACTGACATAATCATTCTTTTATAAGTATCTTTGTACATGCTCTAATTATTTCTTTACAATACTTCAATAAGATAATACTGTATGTCAATGACATGTACTTTTAGACTAGACTTTTGTTAGACTGTTAAAATATTCACCCATTTTTTACTACAGGTTATTTTTATTCACATTAATTTAAAAGATATAAATGGATAGTAATGTTACAAGCTCTCTGCCTTTTACACACAGCACATTTTTTTCCAATTTTCCATTTACTTTCAATCTTAGTGTTGATTATATATAAGGTTTCACTATAAAGATGCCTTTTATTCAGAAGTGCTACTTCTACCATTCCATGCAATTTAAATTTATTTTGGAAATAGACCCATTACATATGATAAGGTGGGATTCTAGCCACTGGCAGGCCCACACTCTCTAACAATAACTTAAATGCATAAATATGTGCCAAGTCTTGGGAACTTATGTACCCAATTCAACAGTAACCTACTTCCCCAGCAAATTTAGTCTGGCTCACCATAGGAAGAAGTGTAGCTGGTTTTCTTACCTGCTAGAAGCAATATAAGGCACACAGCGAAAAAGTCAGGATACTCTGCAAGACCAGTATAATTCATTTTGAAGTATGTCCCAAAAAACTGACCAATCTGTTTGTTGAGAAGTTCATCAAAGGTACCACTCCATGCTCTTGCAACACTTGAGGTACCTTCCCGAAACAAAGAACAATCAAACAATACAAGGTCACTGGCAGAAAATTCACTTCACAGCATTTGCCACGCATTTGCAAATAAACATGGGTTAGTTCAGAGAACTGATAATTTTATAATTACATAACAACAAATGCTCAAGTCCCTAACTGTGGAATTAAGTAACTAGTTGTATTATCAAACTACAAATTTAAAAAGCAGGTTTTCAAATACACTAAGAGGTGCATTAAGAGATGAAGCAGAATACCTGGATTTTTCCCACTAAAAGGAGATATTTTAGGGACAAGATAAATGAGACACGCAGGAGATAGCTGCTAACTTAATGCAGACCTACAATGAGCCCCTAAGGCCTCTGACTCAGGGGTGCTAGATCTAATATTCTATTTGCTTGGATTGATTTTCAAAACATACCTATCACGTAAGATAAAATGAGATTCCAACCAGTGATGAAGGCCCACAGCTCTCCAACGGTAACATAAGTATACAAATATGCAGAACCAGTTTTGGGGACTCGGGCCCCAAATTCAGCATAACAAAGGCCTGCCATCACCGAAGCAAGGGCAGCGATGAGGAAGGCAACCACAATACTGGGCCCAGAGTCGGCTTTGGCAACTTCCCCAGCAAGCACGTACACCCCAGCTCCAAGAGTGCTTCCGACCCCCAGGGCGATGAGGTCCATGGTGGACAGGCACCGGCATAATTTGGTATCTTCTAGACTGTCCAGAGTGACAATTTTTCTCCGGATCAAACATCGGGCAAAAGACAGAGCTGCTCTGCAGGGAATCATTTTGAAGAGGGCAACCTGAAGAAGAGAAGGGGGGAGGTAAGAAGCCTGTGTGGAATTACTGGCCCTCACGATCGGCCCAGCCTCCCCACAATTAGGGTGCCTGTGTTGTTTAACTTGTGACTGGAGGTGTGGCCCAGAGCAATGAGATGGAGTGTTTAAGCCAAAGCTGTGAATTTCTTAGAGTTCACCCATATGTGCCCTTTTATAAGGGTCTGAAGAAATGGTTCTTTGGGAGCCCTGGGGGAGTCAAAAGATTTACTATTTATGTTGCTGCTGTTTTTAAAGATGTGCTGATGGGAATACAGATTAGGAGAGATGATCATTTGTACTTGCTACAAGCAAGGGGGTTTGAGTTACCTCATATTTTCCCTTGTTTCTCTTTCTTTTTCCATCATTCATTCAACTCCTATTTTTTAGGTCTTATTACATTCCTGAGATTGTGCTAAGAATGTGTCCAAAATGGAATGGTACATAGAGCTCTCTAGCTATCAGACTTAATTCTAGCTACTGTCTAAAAGCAGGTTAAAAATGACAGCATTATGTTTCCACAGCTTATCAAATAAGGCATGTCTGTTTTCATTTCATGGCTTTATTTTAATGAGGAGCCATTTGAACCTTTTGTAAAAAGAATTACAAAACATGCTTGAATTATTCTAACTAGAACTGCTTTTAAACTATGTATTAAGTATAAATTTATAGTAAAACAAACATGCTTATTTATATTTACTGAAGATTTCTAAATAAACAAATACACGCCTATTATGACTCTTAAAATTTGTAATTTATCTCCAATTAACAGGTGTAATTTATGTTCATAAGAAATACAAAAATTGTAATTCCCTTTCTGGTCTTGTGTAGAGACATATAATTCAACAGACTAGGAAATAATCGAGGCATGGGGAATATAATAGTATATGCAATCTTATCAGTCAACAAAATTAAATGTATTTAATTTGTTGAAATTTAAATTCATGTTTGCCACTTTTCCTCCAAGGATCCACCTAGGTTCCATGTTCTCAATTTCAGTCTCACTACATTCCTATTAAAAACCTAAACTCATGTGATCACAGTTTGGTATCTTCTCTGAAGAATTAGAGCTGTCTATTCTAAAAAATAAACTCTTGAGCATTTCTCTACATTCTCACTATAAAGGTAAACCATTATTGAAAATTATTTTAAGATAAGAAATGAAATAAAATAAAATTTTTATACTAAGTCTAAATGACTAGTTGCTTATGAAAAAAAGACATTCCTGGGATATGATTAATCCAGTTTCATACTAAATCTAGCAGATAAAGCCAATTCACTGAACATTATTCACACATCAGTATAAATGCAAGACCTCAATATTTTTTTTTCAAAGATTTATTTATTTATGCATACAAGGTGGGGTATAGGCCAGAGGCGTGGGGCAGCGAGAGGGTTCACCGGAGACAGAGTGGGGAGCAGCACAGGCAGATCGACAGAAATACACTGCTGAGGGGAGCAGCAGGTGAGGCAAGAGAAAGACCTCAATATTGAAAGCAGCTAATTCAAAGAACACAGAGAAATGCTGAAGAAATAAGTAAAAAGTTCCTCAACAGGCTTTACACCATTATCTTCCATATCACCTGAGCACCGAAGTACTTGTCGAAAAATTTGCAAATACATATGACATCTCCCATTTGCCAATATTCTGGTTTCCAAAGTCAAAACCCATCAATACGCCTATAAATCAAATGTGCATCAACTTCAAATTAACTTGGAGCTAGCTCTTTCTCATATAAACAATCTAGAAGATCAGTATTCTGTTTCAAAAGAGTAAGTAAAAAGTTGAAGTTATATAAAGGCCAATTCAGATGGGAGGAGGGGAATTGAGGATATTTACTAAATGTTGACCTTCTGGAACATTTATGCAGAGGTGTGGGACCAGGAAGATTGAGGCATCATTGCCATTAAAAAACTCAGAAATGAAGACCAGTTCAGTAATGACTTAAGATCAGGTAGAAATGGGATTCTCTGGTGAACCTTTCAACCTCCTGCACCTCTGGCCTACACCCCAGTTCTTCTATGCAAAAAAAAAAAAAAAAAAAAAAAAGAAAGAAAAAAGAAATAGGATGTGTTACACTTTAGGAAACAACCTGTATTAAAAAGGGGGCACTGGGGCCTCCCTGGTGGTGCAGCAGTTGAGCGCTGCGCTGTGTAGTTGTCGACAGCAGCAGCACATGATGCAAGTTCAACGCCAAGCCCGGGAGATCCCGCATGGCGCTGCAGACCTCTCCTGCCTCGCCCGCTGCTCCCCTCAGCAGTGTATTTCTGATCTGCCTGTTCTGCTCCTCGCTCTGTCTCTGGTGAACCCTCTCGCCACCCCACGCTTCTGGCCTGTACCCCAGCTTGTATGTATAAATAAATAAATCTTTAAAAAAAAAGGGGGGGTATACTTGTTTGTCATTAAATGACATCAAAATTATTTATTATCATTAAATAAATAAAAATTGTCATTAAATAAAACACTTTGAAAAAGTAATTAATCTCATTTTTTGTGAATAAAAGACATGAAACTACCACTACTGCATATTTTAAGAAAAAGGAACTGTAAGGAGGCAAGGAAAACTAAGAAGAGATTTTAGAAAGTAAGAGGAATGTGGGTAAGTTTTTATTTTTTAATTGTTTTTTTCCTGGTATTACAGTCACAGTGTGAAATTAAAAGATAAACAGTATAAAAATGAATGGGAATAAACAAGCCAACCAATAAAACCTTCTTTGAAAATGTTGAAAACAGCAAAAACTTTTTTGTGAATCATACCCTAAAATGAATACAAGAGTGACCAACCTTTTTTCTGTATAAAAGTCAACATAATTCTAGATCATTTAGGAAGCAGAATTGTTTACAGAAATACATGGCTTTAGTCAGATAAGATCTGATTGCTACTGTTTCTTTCCTAGTAAAAATGGGAAGAATTTTATGTTCAGGTTTTTTTTTTTTTTTTTTGGCTGATCTAAGGAAAGAAGACAAAACTGCCATTTATCAGCGTCATTTACCTTTGACAGAAAAGCACACGTCAGAAACTGTTCTCAGAATAACAGGTTATGCAATGTCCTTCTGCAAATAGTCTCAACAACGCATACCTGATAAAACACTGATTGCAAAAGCTACGATATAAAACTGATATTGTGGAAACAAAATAGCATCAGGCATAAGTAAAAACATACTGGGTCAATTTAAAGAATGATTATCAAACAAACATTAACAGATGTATTATTCAGCGTTTAGTCAATAAAGAAAAAGAATCCCATGCTTTTTGTGAAATGTGTTTTTGTGGGGACAAACTGACGTGAAAATAGAGTGGCAACAGGGGGAAAAGTTGGATATTTGTGTCTAATATAAGTGATATAATTTGAAGTTTATCTATTACCAAAGTTTTATAATTTTCCTTTAAAAATATATTTTAAAGATATGCTCCTTATGAGAAACGGTCACCATATTCTCATTTCTACGAGGTTTTTCATTGTTGAGAAACAATGCATTCCCACTATCTTTAACTCAGGTCTGCATCTACTATCCTTGCCTGAGCTCTGGTGTGCTGTCTCACCAATAAATATGTGTCCAGGATAAAATGCAGTGAGGGATTCTGGAGTTGATGTCATTGGCCTGGAGAGCATACTGTTTGCCCATAAGCAGATGATGGGTTCACACCATGATCCCCACTATCAGTGTTGTATTGTGACCAAAGATTGAGATTTAATACAAAACCTACATATGTGCAGCAAAAGACAATGTCCAGACTTTGGAAAGGGCCCATGCAACTCATACTCATGTCTTAGCCTGAGGATAAATATAAAGGCACTAATCAACATTCTCTTGAGGTCACCAATGATTCCAGTAACACCAGAAACAGATCTGTGTCTTTTCTCACTGAACAATTATTTTACCAATTGCTAAGACAGTGGCTTCTGTTGAAGAAGAAAACTATACACAGGTTATTTTCAAGCTGAAAATGTAGTCAGCCAAGGGAGGCCTGAGAGGGATCTGTTATATGCTCTGCTGCAGAAAAGTCTCTGGAGCAAATAAGCTACTGATACAGTCAGATCTTCCTCAGCAGCCCTCCACCCAGAACCCTAGTTATAACAATTCCAGGTCACCTTGTTGGGGCCCTATTAATTCTTGCTAAGAAGCAAAATCCCTTCCTTGGCAACATGGACCTCTTTCTCAAACTTCCTCAAACCAAGCTGGATGCTTGACAATAGAGAATTTTAGGTCAAGCAAATCCATAGCCCTGATGACATGACAACATCATACAGCAAACCTTTCAACTGACTACAGAAATCTTTCCAACTCTGCTCATTATAGTCAAAAGTCCGTCCTGGATTTTCACTTTGGTTCAACATTTCAATGTACCATTTAGCCACAGAGAAATGACTCTTTCCCTTCCTCCCCTATGTAAAGGTTGAAATTGCAAACTTAATACTGTATATCAGCATCAAAGATCTTGAAAATAAATCTTATCAGGAGAAAGTAGCTGTGACAAGCTGGTGGGCAAACTTTCCAACAAATCTTCAATAAAGTAGCTCCTTCAAATTATAACCAAATTTTCCTTCTTTCCTCAGCTGAGTTGTTGGTTTCATTGTGAACTATCACAATTTCAATTTTTGAACAGATGGGAAAAAGGAGCTAAGCCATACAGACCTGGGATCTTTGTTCCACTGTGTTGTTTTCTCTGAAATAGATCTTTTGGTTTTGTAGTCTTGAAACTCAATATCAATAACATTTTACAACTTCAAAATATATCACAGGTTAAATACTTTAGTAAAAGGGAAAAAAGATACAGACATTAAACTATGGAATTTCAGACTTTTCTTTTTGCTTGATTTTGAAAAATTAATTTCTAAAAAAATACATCAAAAGTTTAATGTAGGATAAGAAATTAGAAATGGTAACTATTTAGCCTTGATGAGTTAAAAACTACAAAATGAAACAAAAACAACATCGGCATTCAAACCTAAAATCTTAATTTTTCTAGAAAAAATATTTTTTCATATTCATTTCATTTATATTTGGTCCAAAACTTACCTTTTTTCCAAATCAATATTTCTAAACAGTATTTTCCTTCAAACTATTCTGCAGACAGGTGAATACAACAGTAGAAATAATAAAAATTAAAGACATAATTGATCACTACAATGTCATAATCATTGTAGCAATACTGTTATTTTCTCCTCCTTTTACATCAAATCGGTACTATCAGAGCATTAGACTATAAATGTAATATTTCCAAATTTCTGGTACAGAACCCAGGCAGAGACAAACAACTTTCCTACGGGAGTCCAACAAACATCTAACAGAATTCTGGAAAGTTTATAAGGCCACCATGCTTCAAAACAAGTGAATCCATTTAGTTTATCAGTAGTAGTTGTAAAAGCCAAAAGACAAGAATAGGACATACCTAGCTATCTCAAACATATGCAGAACAATAAAAAAAATGAAGTGTCCTGTTTTTAGGGTTGGGAAAGACAGGAAGTAAAAAAATGAAAACAAAAAAAAAAAAAAGAAAGAAAGAAAGAAAGAAAGAAAAGCAAAGCAGAATCCTGGGCACCACAGTAAACAAGAGTTTCTGCCCAGTCAGCATCCCACTTTCAGGGTCAAAGATCTTGGTGGCACCAGGCAGACACCCATTCCCATTAGGTATTTAGCAATCCTTGGCTAATAAATCATTCTGACTGCCAGAGGGTACCACCTGTTCCCTCTCCCAAAACAGCTAGGGAAGGAAATGATCTCTGCTAGGACTAGTCACCCTCTATGTGCCATTTCAAACATCAGTAAATCCCCTTTCCAAAGTTATTTCACACCAGCACAACTCTACAAGTGTTACTAATAAAAATGGCTGGCGTTTGGCGGGTGCTTTCCTGCCCTGGGTTCTGTTGCCTTTAATGTGTTCTTTCATAAGTCTTCACAATATCCTCATACAAACACGACTGTGACTCTCACAGTATAGATGAAGAAACTGAGGCACAGAAAAGTTAATCAGTATCACAGTGAAAATCTGGAACCAGGGATGAACTTGGCAGGTGGGACTCAAGGGCCTTTACTCACGGCCCTGGGCTGTCCTGCCACCTTCCCAGAAAGCCCAGTTATTGCCCATCTGCCCACAGCACCCTTGGAGAGAATCTGCTTTGACCACAGGGAGGTCTTCCCACCCCCAGGTCACAGGTAACTGGACCAGAGACAGGACCCCAATTGAGGATTAAATATGCAAAGGCTGGTAGGTTCATTTGATTTTCTTGAAAATCTGAATAACATGATTGAATTGGTCAGGTGGTTCAGTGCTCAGGCTGAAGCTGCATAGACTAGGGGCCAGCTGGACACCATGGGGAAACAAACAGGCCGGCACTAAGGCGAGCAGATGACACCCCACAGCCCCAGCAGCGAAAGGCGGAGGGAGCGGCACAGGTCAATATTTCTCTCCTTTCCTGACGCTGGGTGTGCAACATTCCCCTTCATGGTTTCAGCAGGTCTCCTGCTCCCTGACACTATGTTGAGCAGTCTGTTTCTTAAAATCAGAGACAATGATGAAGGCCAAGAGAGTACCAGGAGGGTCTGGTCTGCCCGGCTCTACTCCCAGCCTCAACCACTTAAATCTGCTACTTCCTGCCATTACTGGCAGGTTTCCTGATAACTGCTCTTCTTTCCGAAGTTTCCTGATGGAGTAATTTAAATTTGTCTAGATATTTTTCCTGTAAGTACTCAGATGTCAGCCTGCAGTAGTACATACATTTACAGATTATAAAACATACATCACATACATTTACATACATTTGCAGATTATAAAACGTATCCTCTAGGTGAAAGAGTATAAGACAGCAAAAATCTTTCCTTCCCAGACACACATGCAACCTATCTGGGTTCCTGGTAACATTATTTCTCCCCAATGAATGAGGAGCATCCTACATCTAGTGAAAGTTCAGGATTAGCAAGATAGAGTACTTTCTACAGATATTTAAAACTTTTTTTTCATCATGAGATTATAGTAGTAGAATTATTCACCTAAAGAAGCACTGGGAATATTTTATCATACAGAAGGTTTTTAACAGTTTCCTGAGTCAAAGAAGTCTCCTAAAACGATTGCCTTAAGATGTTAATATCAGTGGATTATTTCTTGTTAAAAAATACAAAATTCATAATATTACTCCCACTATTTTATTAGTTCCACAAACACCTTAGCACACTAGGCTGGTTGTTGAAACAACCATAATTCCTCTCTCCTGGTACTTAGAGTGGGTGGCACACATCACAGCCCTCACAATAAACTAAAGCAAATGCTTGGGCACAGGGAAGAAGTGGGGGGGGGGGGCACAGAAGGAGATCCTAACCCAGACTGAGTTGGTCAGAGTTCTTTGTATAAAGCTAAGCCTCATCTGAAACCTAACCGATGAGCGGGACCGGGCCATCTAACTGTATATAAAGGGGACGCTGGTAGGGACTATACAGAGAATGGAAAGTGCAAAGGAACAAGCAGTGGTCGATAAAGAGAGAGCTCAGAGGGGAGGTTGAGAAAAGAGAGGTTAGGAAATGAAAGCAGCAAGTTCAGGGGCTTTTTGAGCAAATGACATTCAAGTTCCATGGGCAAGAGAAGGCTTTTTATAAAGAGGGATCTCAGTGTGCTTAGATATTTAAGGGAATATGCCAGGAGAAATACAGAGGTGCAAAACACAGAAGAGAGAATGGTTAATTAAGGTTGGGGAGCTGTGGAAGACTAAAATCCACAGCTAGATTGAAGAATTAAGATTAGGTAAAAAGAGAAAAGGAACCTCCACCCTGAAAGTCAAGAAGGAGCACAGGGTGGAATGGGGGCAGCATGTTTGCAGGCGACGATGGCAGAACATTAAGCTCTTATTCTGTTTGAAAGCTCCTAAAATTCTAACTTATGTAGCATACAGTTTATAGAAAACAATAAAAGGGAATAGACAGATAATGTTAGAATGACTTAAAGTATAACTTTGCACAAGGATGTTTTGTATTTACATTAAAAATTTACACTTCCAGTCTAAAAAATGAGAAAGTAAACATGAAGTAACTTTAAATATTTTTAAATATAGTCTTCTAGAATACAGGCAACATTTCCATGTCAAGCTTATTGAACTATCAGAAGACAGTAATTAACACTCAGCATAATGCTTCCACAGAACAAAATATTCTAGATGATTTGATATTCTAAATATCTGAAGTTTAAATCTCTAAAGTTTTGATGATTGTTGATCAAATCTTGCCTAGAAAAGTGACCCTCCTAAGTGCATCTGAATTTGATGAAGGCTGTCTGCTGTGATAATAGGTACCCAAGCCGCTCATCTTATTAAGGAGACTCACCCAGCATTACTGCTCAAGAAACTGTCTAAAAACAAATAGAACTATTTTTAAAACAAATACTATTACATTAATTTCCATTTTAATCCACTGTCCACACAAAGTAGGAGTGACTCAAGAATGCCAATGTGACCTGGATGCATCCAATAGGACTGGTCCTCCGACTGACCAGTAGCCATTACTCAAGAAGCTCTTGTGGGCCTCCCCGGTGGCGCAGCGGTTAAGTGCTGCGCTGTGGAGCTGTTGGCAGCGGCGACGCGAGTTCGACGCCGGGCCGGGGAGAATCCCACATGGTGCGGCAGACCTCTCCTGCCTCGCCCGCTGCTCCCCTCAGCAGTGTATTTCTGATCTGCCTGTTCTGCTCCCCGCTCTGTCTCTGGTGAACCCTCTCGCCGCCCCACGCCTCTGGCCTGTACCCCAACTTGTATGTATAAAAAAAAAAAAAGAAGCTCTTGTTACTTATTTCTGAATTTGTAGCTGAGTTTCAAGTTAAAGTATGTTCATGGAGTAGGAGAAATGTTAAAGTACAAGAAAGTGCTTTATGTCTAAAGGCAAAGAACTGCGAAGTACTTTAGAACACTCTGACTTCCTCTAAATGTTCTCCTTCCAAACAGAGCCCAAGGGCCCTCTCGATTTACTACCCTGCACCCCCCCATACAGCTACCTAATGTAATTGATGGTTAGAATTCCACCACTTCTGTTTCAACAGTAGCAGGAATTCCTTCCATCAAACTGTGGCAGAAAAGGAATTCAACCAGAATTCACATTTATTTTTAGTCCAAGTTCAAGAGTTCTAGATGGATATTATACCAAGCATAATTCTGGTTTATGGTTTTGTTGGAAAGTCATTTCTTTAAAAATGGTCATTTTTGAAACTATATTTTCAAACTTTGCAAAGCACGATCTGATTTGGTACTTCTTAAAATACAGAAATAATGTCTCACCAGAGATTTCTATGACTAGCATCTGGCAAATTGTGAAAACACTGCTGTTGGCTGAGAAGTTCATGCTGGCTTCATATAAATCTGAATAAAACATTTCTATTGTTGTGCTCCGAGAAAGAAATTAAAACAGTGCTTGCACAGCATCATGATTTAGAGTCTCTAAGATTTGAGTTTAGAATATGCAAACGAAGAATTTTAAAAATTAAAATAACTTGAAAAGAGTAGGTCCTTAAAACTGAAGTCTGACATTCTTGCCAGTATATATTTATATTCTACTTATTAATGTCATAGCTATAATTTACCCAATTTATGTTTTCATCAAACTTTTTAATTATTGCATTAGCTAAATTCAACTTATCAATCCTTGTATGAACTGTCAATTTCTCTAAAAGATCAAGTATCAGACATTTTCAAAAGGAAAAAGAAAATGGTATAAATGAAATATTTATATAAAATTCTACAGGGCAGGGGAATACAGGCATAGGGAGTAAGACAGGTAAAATCAGCAGTTGTCATAAAGTATGCTGGTGGGTAAGGAATATCACAGTGCTTGGGGTAAAGGGTTGCCACAGAACTATGGGGCACCCAGGAGGGGGGCCCCTTTTCTGACTCAGACTGAGGTCACTCTCAGCAGGGAAGACTTCCTCTGAGGAGCCATCAGTGATCTGACTCCTCATCCATTTTTCTAATATTTGAGCCATATTCATAATACATAAAACTCATTTTGGAATTTTGACAATTTGTATCATTAGCCACTTCTTAAAATCAATTATTTAAAACTTCAATTTTCTTCTTACTATTTGAAAAAATTCCTTTCATGGAAAAAGATCCTGAATTTTGAATAAATATTTAATAAAATCTGAAGTTATTTCCCTAATAAATACCAACCAATCTTTAATCATATTGACCTGTAAAATTTTAATCAGAAGTTTCTGGAAATAAATATTTTGACTTCTAAGTTTGAATAGCAAGAGCTTAAGTTACTATATAACTTGAAATTCAAATGATCTCATAATTTTCTAAAACCTTTACTTGGTAATCATTACTCAATAAGAGGTTTCTAAACAAAGTATTTAAATAATGCGTGAAGAGTGGGCTCAACAAGGAATATGACTTATAAAAATGAAATGCATAAAGCACTGTAGCAACTGATATTTAAGTAGAAATTTTAAAATAAGTATACATTTATCTACTATTCGCAGAATTTATCAAACTTTTTATAAACACTCATTTTAACCTTTTTGTTACTCCATGATAAAACTATAACTTGCCACTGTCCTCTGAAAGCGCTATGAAGGCTGTGTATCACAATATGGCAACGGTTCACCTGCAGTATTAAAGTAAGAATGCAACAGGAAGGAAGATAGATAAACTCCCTACATCTTCACACTCCTTCAGCTTCTTTGTAAAAAGTTTTATCAGCTGACCTTCAGAGCATGCAGCACCAAACCACAGAGAGAGGCTATCCTATCTTAGGCATTGAATTCCAGCTAGGTCCAAGAAACCAGCACTATTATCCCCCAACTCTTACTTCAAACGAGGCCTGGGAGTGGAAGCAGGCAGTTATCTGTAAATGAATTATTTTGGCCAAACAGAGTTTAGTTTCTATAATTTTAAAATATGCTTGGAAATGTTTATAATATCAGCTACTCAAAAACAGCAAAGATATATTACATATACTAGTTTTAACGTTGCCAATCTGTTGATTTACACTTGAATCTAACCTGTCTCCTGCTAACTTTCCAAACACCCTTCCCCTCTGTCCTCAGTCTACCTTCCGAGCTTCCATTTTGCTGTTCTCCACATGAACACTGTGTCCGCCCTTAGAACATCTGTCTTCTCGCCCACACACAGGTGACAAGATGGACTGACCTGCATGCTTCTTGTCACCCCTTGCCCCCTTTCTGTGGCAGCTTCTGTTTCCCAGACCTTCCCACTATGACAGAGACTGAAGAAAGGTTCTTTTTTTGTTTTTCTGTCAGCTCCTGAGTGTCTCTTTTCATTAAAACAATGATGACAGCCAATCATTCCAAAAAATTAAAGCTAACAAGTCAGGTTGATTTATACAATATGGGGCTAGGAGGCAGGAAAAGGCAGCAGCTTAAAGAAGAGTCACTGGTAGATGAAGTGCAAAGGGCAATTTTCAGTGGGCTAAGCAATATGAATTGGATCTCCTTCAAGAGAGACAAGTGAAGGTCGAAATCCCTCTTAAGTACATGTGTGAAGGCTGATCCCAAGAGATTGGTCCCAGGCCGCTGGGTAGGATTAATATTTTGCTTATCCTATGCACTCATCTGGTCCCTTCCCCCAGTGAATGTGAAACTGCTTGTTTCGTGTTAAACAGAATGTACAGTTCTACATTCCATCACTTCTAAGTAGGATTTACTTAGCTTAACATAAGTAACTGGCAATTGATCACTAGAAAATCTGACAGAGAAGTGAAGTAAGGGCAGCTGAGAAAACAGTAAGAAAAGGAGACAGTGGCGCCAAAGGTTAAGGATAATTACTGCAGTGATGGTAGGGTCAGGAAAGACAAATGCTTCTAAATAATTCTGCAAGGATTTCAAAAATTCAGATACAATTGACACAGAACATTGTATTACAAAGATTTTTAAACAAATGCAGTTATTTAATAAAATCCCCAGTGACATTTAATTTTAAAGCCTTTTTAATGCCCTTAATTTTTAATTATAAAGTACATTTAAATGTATTTTAGAAATCTTAACATCACATTTGAAGCCTGAGTGGACATTCCTTGCATGGACCTTAGGAAAAATCATTCCCCACCTCACCTTCACTGCAGAACCCCTTTCATCTCCGACGGGTGGCCTCCCTGCATGGGCAAAGAGAAGCCTAACTCCAAGGAATCCTGCTCTCTCCTTGTAGAGTCCCATTGCAAGAGCTTTTCTTTCATGGAGTCCTCTTGGATTTGTACCCAAAATCTTACCCTAAGAAGAAACACAGTAGAGTGTTCTCATTTAAATAATACCTAAGTGGGACCCCACTTTGAGAAATGCCAACTCCCAACAAGACAAAGTATTCCAGATGTGGTCAAGCTAGTCCACAGTCTAATTTGTTTATATCTCCCTCCATTCTCTATTCTTCTACTAATTGTTTTTGCTTTGTTTTTAATGCCATCTGGAAGCACCTCAACACAAGAGCACAAAGCTCTGCTGGAAATGGCTTCATCCTATCTCAATAGTCCATCTCTGTCTCTTCCTCACACCCTTGACTGTGCTGGATTTCTTTTCCTTTCCTTTTATTGCCTCCAGGCTTTCTGCACAGTCATGTCTTCTTCCTGAAAAGCTACTGTCTCCTCTTTGCTTGGATAGCTTCCAATCATGCTTGATCCCTCCTCCAAGCTAAAGTAGGTCATCCTACTACTTGTTCTCACAGCACTTTTTCATCATAACTACAGGCAACTACTTGGATAAATGTATTTTACTCTTTGTTAAGTGAACTGTACACTGCAACCCCCAAGATAAGTTGAAATCCTGAACTTTGCTACTTTACATAGTGACCTTATTTGGAAAAGGGGTCTTTGCAGGTGTTACAAATTAAGGTGAGGTCATCAGAATGAGTCCTAATCCAATACTAGTGTCCTTATAAGAAGAGGAAAATGCCACATGAAGACAGCCACACAGAGAGGGTAATGACAGAGGAGAAATTGGAGTGATCAGCTACAAGCCAAGAAACACCAAATGCAACAGTGATTGAATGTAGATAAGAATGCAGTGAATGAATAAGTTCAGTGAATGAATGATTCATACTTGGTTTGTAGTCAGCTAGAATCCACATTATTTTTTCACACATATTCCATGTTGTTTCACTGATTATTTTTAAATGTATTTCAGTCAGAATTTTAAGTGTCATGTTATTTGGGATTATATTGTAATAAAATTTCATCAATCAGTATATTAAGTACTCCACCTACCTTTACGTTGCTGTAAATTTTATAGCCAAGTCTTCTATCTTAACGTGTGTCAATGATAAGAACTGTTAAATTTAATAGGGCCAGAGACAGAATGGCACCGGCATGCCGTCAAGAATGCCCCCCCAAACCAGTACACCATGCAACCACTGAGAAATCCACACTACTTTCCAGCTTATCCCAACACATGATATTAAGTGCTTTCTGAAATGCTAGTATGTTATGTTTAAACTTCCCAAATTCACCAGTCTAATAACCATGTAAAAAGATGATGTGGTGTTTGTTAGACATAATTTGTGCTTGTTGAACTCAAGATTCCCTTTGGGAATCAGTCATTTCTTTTCCAAGTACATACCGCACATTCTAGAATTTTGCTAATGAACAGTGTCCAATTCCCCTAGCTATGGTTTCCAGGATCTCCACTGGCCTCCATTTTGAAAAAGGGTAACTGCCTCTTTCTTCTGCTCCCTTTCTCCTATCTCAGGGTACCTTCAAGATTACAGATGACCCCTCCAGACTCAGAATCACAGACCATCAAGAAGAGCCATTTACCCAGGCCAAAAAATGTCAACTGCTTTAAAGCAGATTATTTCTCTCTCATCAGCTTTGGCTTTGGGGTTTTTTTCAAAGACTGAGTTGGCCAATCATTAAGGAATGTTCTACGGTATAAACAAATAATATTCCTTATATTACCCCAAAAGCATAATTTGTGCAAATTCTTTGAACCTCTAGAAACTCTCACTACTCACTACTCAGCCTTCAGATTTTATTTATCTTATGTCAACAAAAACCAAGTTTGTTTAAAAATCTTTCACAGGAAGGTTTCAACAAACCCCACTTGCGAGAATGTCCTTGTTTGCAAGCAGCAAATCAACATTTCATCATCTGTAACTCCAACACTATTGAGTTGCTTAATGTACTCTGAACACCAGTTCACACACCCAACCCCTAATGAAAGCAGGCAGGATTCCACTGTGATAATTTGAAGGCAAACAGCCCATTATCGAATTAAAACTGCAGCAAACATCCTTTTGGATTATCACTTGTGCCCCTCTCTACTTGCCACTCCTCCAGTTCATACATTCAAACCCACATCTGAGTAGTTCCTTTCTCTAGGACAGCTTTTTGTGAGTGCAAACAGAAGAAACAGCAACAAATACTAGTAATTACAATACTTTTTTTTTTTTAGTTTCTTTTAAGTCTTTAAATTCTTTTTTGTTTGAGCAGAGCAACACTCATCACCAAAATATCCTTTTCAATGGGGCAGATTAAGAGCTTAGCACATCTAAGACACCGAGTGAAGGAAATTACTCAACTTTAAAAGTCAAAGAAAACGCTGGTGGCCTAGAAGGGTAACCTTGATGACAAAAATACATGGGAAAATGGTAACATGTTGGAATACAACTCTATCTAGGTGTGGGATAGAGTCTAGCTCTGAATCACCCTTGACTTCTGCCCCAATCAATTTTTGGTAATTTCTCCACTTCAAAAGTTAAAGTGCTACCACTATACACAGAGAGTAAGCACAGGCAAAAGAATCACACGTGCAAAGAGCTTGTTCTGATGGCATATTTTGGGGATTTGAATTCCCCTACAAACAAGAAAATAGAGTTAGATGTGAAAGTCACCACAATGTAGATAAAGGCATAAAAACTGCTGCTATTTATTGGGCTCATTCCTGAGGTGGGCATCAAGGGGGTTGGGGAGGAAAACTGATTTTCATTTGCTCCTTTATAATGGCAAGAACAGAACAATGACTCCTATTCTTCCAGACATCAGACATAAAGCTAAGATGAGCCTCATGCAAAATTAAGCATCTTTTAAAAATTCTAACAATTGGGACCTCCCTGGTGGTGCAACGGGTTAAGCACAGCTATGTGGAGTTGTCCGTGGCTGTGGGGCGGTGTGAGTTCCATGCCCAGTCAGGGAACTTCCCACATGGCGCAGCAGACCTCTCCTGCCTCGCCTGCTGCTCCCCTCAGCAGGGTATTTCGGTGGATCTGCCTGTTCTGCTCCCCACTCTGTCTCTAGTGAACCCTCTCACTGCCCCACACCCCTGGCCTGCACCCCAGCTTGTATGCAAAAATAAATAAATCTTTAAAAAAAATTAAAATTCTAACAAGAATGGACTTTGTAATTATACTCCATCATCCACATTCATTTGATTGCACTGTTAAGTAATAAAAGCAGACTAAGTGTGAGAACTTACGACCAACACGGGTCCTTGCAACGAACACTCTGAGAGAAAGCGCAGCTGTTAACTAGGTGACCAGCTGCTCCTCTGTTCAGCAGTTCTCCAGCTGGACCCTGAAGGCATTTAAGGGAAAGCCCGGTGAGACCAAAGGGACAGGCCTCCCTTCCCTAGTAACCCCATCCCATTCTTCTCCCAAGAGAGACTTTGTATGAACAAGTCTTTCCCTCTTTATTCTAATTTAAAAAGCAGAGGCATTTAAAGGAGAGGGAAAAATCCTTGATTTGTGTTTGAGAAATAAAAAATTCCCTTTTAACATAAAATTTTCTTATGCTCAAACATCAGTATATTGACATTAGAATCTCTTAAAGAATCTACAGCATGGTACTTTCAATGTCAGGCCACCTGAGAAATCAAAGGCTAAATCTTGCCTATATATGTAACTGCCACGTTTTGTAGGTATAAGGATACCTTTCCTATATCATAATTTCTTACTAAAAATTATAAAATATACCCATACTACTAATTCTTAGCACATCCAGGATATTTCTGTTGAAACCCGGAATAACAGTGGGCTGCATACTCTGAAAGTTTTCCCTACAAAGCTACCACTAAACCCTGAGTGAACGAAAATGTAACATGGTAGTGCTCAGCAGAAAATAAAGGACATTTCTTCAGGCAAAAAGGTAGAGTGAGAGAAGATAAACATGATATGAAATCAGTACAGTAGATGATGAGTTAATGTGAAGGGAATAAATGCCTATGTGAGAACAAAATCTCAGGTCCTCAAAATGAGAATGTTGAAACCATGACTGTGGTAGGGTGAGACAAGAAGAGCTAAAGTGGTCCAGCAGTAGCAGTTTTATGTACCTAATATAATAGTCTCCTTGCTTATTTGTATGTACAAATGCAAATCCTCTCCAGAGTAAAGTCACCTTAGTTAGCTCTCTGGAGTTCCACTGATTAAATTCAACACAATATGAGTTCACAATCCAAAATTCCTAAATTCCGCAATTAAAAAATGTGATTTAAAAAAAAACCATTATGTTTGTGAATGTAACAACCAACAGTTTTAAACTCCCTAAGACTTCAGATATTTGAAATAGTAGATAACAGTCCTCAGGTAGATGGAAAGATGCTCAACATCATTTATCATGAAGGAAATGCAAATCAAAACCACAGTGAAGTATCACCGCAGACCAGATAGGATGGCTATTACCCAAAAAAGCAAAAGACATGAAGTGTCAGTGAGGATGTGGAGAAACTGGGACCCTGTGCACTGTTGGTGGGAATGCAAAATGATGCAAAATGACCATGGAAAACAGTATGGAGTCCCTCAAAATGTTAAAAATATAACCACCATATGATCAAGCAATCTTATTACTGGATATTGATCCAAAAGAATTGAACTCAGGCTCTTGAAGGGATATTACCACTCCTGTTTTCAATTTCAGCACTATTAACAAGAGCTGAGGCATGAAGAACTTAAAAAAAAAAAAAGGATGCATGGTAAAATTTCAGAGGTGTAAACTAAAAAAAGAGAAACAGAGCGCACAGCATTCAAATAAGTGGATGTAAATGGAGTAAGAAATCCTGTGTATTGCCACTGGGTATTCTCACCCTAAGGATGTTGCTTGACAGAAAACTTCAAAATGGAAAATCAACATATGAAGAAATTTGATTCACATTTGGGTTTGATTTCTTTCTTTTATAACAGGCTGTAACTAGCAATGCATCATTCTGGGCATGGACACAAGTAAAGAGTTGGGTTTTGCTTAAGCTTTGCCTTGAGAGTTCCTCCATAGCTAAGCATATCCCAGTACCCCATGCTAATGAGAGATTTACTACCAGAAAGCTGAAAGAAGGCTGTAGCCCAGTGCTACTTCTGGTGAAGACCCTCTCTGGCTCTCTGGGCGCCAACTGTGGCTGGGTCCCACCTTGGTTTTCAAGAGTGTGACTTCTTCACACTAATTCCTTAACCAAGAAGTTTATACTAACAAAACAGAAACAATGTGCCTAGAATTAAATATGAAGGAACCACCAGAATGCTCCTAAATTAATCTATGTAAATTCTTCCAATCCTACAGTCTCCCCTTTCCATCAATCAGAACAAACACGGGCCACTTATAAGCTTTCTTAGCATGGGAATAACAGAAGTTTACCCAAGCAAAAATTCTATGATGCTTCCCTCCATTTTCTGAAATACAAGTATTTTTAACCTCTATCAAAATATACAAGTTTGTATTTTAAATATATTTACCTAGAAGGCCAGTATCCTAACAAAGGCACAAAGACTACAAAAAAAAAAAAAGAGAGAAGGGGAAAAATTTAGTTACCTTGCATATATTAGTCTAATCAATAATATCAGTGAGAGTAAATATCATTCTGATACTATGTGTTTTCTTCCAAAATCAAATCACAGCTAAAAAATGTTAAGTCTGCAATAGATCTGGAGAAGGTCATGTCAGTAAAATACATTTTAGCTTGATGTTAAAAATGTAAGTAACTTTAAAGTAGGTAACTGAACTGACTTACATTTAAGATGCTCAAAAAAATTTATATAGCAGTTCTGTGGTCAAAAATCAATACTGGAGTATTAGATAAACCAATGCTACTCTATTTAAAATTATAACCTTCTTAAAGATTTAGAAATTTGCTAATATGAAAACACTAGCACAACTGTTGACAGGAAATCCTACTATGCCCAATTTCCTCAACTTAAACTTTCTGTGAACACCGTCCTCTTTCATTCCACAGTCCTCACTTTACAGGGGTTCAGTTATCCTTGTTGCAATTCTGGTATCTCATTTTCAACCAAAATACAAACTCCTACCCCATCATTCAAAGCACAAACCATGATCCAATCTGCAGTTCTAGCCTTAGCTTCTTCAGGATTAAATCAGTTAATACAAGTGCTTAAAACAGTTTCTGGCACATACCAGGTCTCAGTAACCGAGAGGCCATTACTAGTCCTCTTTTTTCTTTTTTTCCATACCCTCCAATTCTCCTCCTTTGTCAAAGAGAATCATGTGCCATTTTGCCAATAGGTCCTTATTTTTCCCAAATCCTTTGCTCATGCTGTTTCCCCATCAAGAATGTCTACTTAACCGCATCTCTACCTGTAGACACCTTCTTCTTCCTCTCTCTAGGTTCTTTTCAAATGCTACCTTTTCCATGAAACATCTTCATCCCCTGAAGAGGAAGCGATCCCTTTATCAAGAGCCTGTGCTATCCTACCCACACTGCTCTGAGTGGTATTCATCACATGTGTTGTGACCACATGTATCTGGCTTATTACCATCCCTGACAGATATATTTGATAAACCTGGAGGGTAGAAACTGTATTCTATGTGTCTTCAAATAACCCCTTTGGAACTTACCACACATGCCTTGAATTAAAAAAGATACTAATACACTAAAATTTTCTTAGCAATTTAAAACTTATTTTAATAATGACTTCTGTTGAAAAAGTATACTTTTTAATTAAAGAATTAATGGACCTCTACATATGCAATACATACATTATTGTTATAGCCAAAAACAGATTCTTATGAATCCCTGAGCTTGATATGACTCTATTTTGAAATAGGTTTTGAGGGCACACATGGCACAATGAGAAAATTTACACCCTTGATGACTCATTCCTAAAACATGTTATTTGATATACATAACCTGTTTTAATATTGAAGATACATTTGCCACTTATTAAAGTCTCAAAGTACCCCAAATTCTAAAATCAGTACCAATTCCATTCAAAACTAAACAGTTTTAGTATGTTTCACTATGATAATCACTTTATTAATTCACTCCACAGAAAACTCATCTTCTTCCTAATTCATTGTGGAGGAGTAAGGTGCTTCAATTTATCAAATACTCCCGTGGAAGACAGTGATGATTTATCCATTCCCAACATTCATAGCTGCAGCAGGATGCTCTTTCTGATTAGTCTGGAAGGCTATGCAGAGAAGATACAGTAAACAGTGTTTTAAGCACTCAGAAAGAATCCACTTGGCAAGCCAAATGTGAACCTTATTCAGGAGAACTGGAGAAACATGTTCTCTTTACATGTGACCTGTAGGTAAACGAGGGGGAGAAGAGGGAGGAGCAGGGGAAATGGAAGAGAAACAGTCTGAAGGTTCTGAAGCAAACAGCAGGAAGCCACAAAGCAACAAGAAATAACCTCCAAGATAGGGCAGGTCAGAGGCAAAAAAAAGTGCCTGGGGATTCCACATTCCACGTGGTACAAACTGACCTGCAAGGGATGAAGCTGAAAGGAACATGATTCAGAAAAAGGAAACTTGCAGTTATCCTGGGTGAGGGGGGAATGGCAGCTGGAATATGAAAGAGAAACTCTCACTGATATTATTTAAAGAGAATTCAATCACCAATTAAAAGTTAAAAAGAGCTATGGTAAGTTCCTGGAATGAGACATGTTCGTCAAATGTGCACAAATATACAATCACTCCTGATTTACTTCTGTGGCTACTGTAGTAATCCAACCACACTACCGAACTGTCCCATGGGATGGCAACAGTCCTATCTGTAGTTTATAGATGAGAATACCAAAACTTAGAAAGGTTAAGTACTAGCTAGTACATATCGAAATCAAATTTGTCTGACTCTCCACAATAAAATAAAATATGGTCATTTGCCTTTTAGAAGCAATGTAATGAAGTCTTTTTTTTTTTAAGAAGATTTATTTATTTATGCATACAAGAGCTAGGGTGTAGGTCAGAGGTATATGGGTGGTGAGAGGATTCACCAGAGACAGAGTAGGGAGCAGAACAGTCAGACTGACTGAAATACACTGCTGAGGGGAGCAGTGGGTGAGGCAGCAGAGGTCTGCTGAGCCATGTGGGTTAGCTCCCTCGCTGGGGATCGAACTCTTGCTACAGTGACTGTGGATAGCTTCAGAGTGCTAAGACTTAACCCTTTGCGCCACCAGGGAGGCCCAGCAATGTAACGAAGTCTTAAAGTTTAAAAGAAATTTTTTTGGTTAATGGTTTCTATTTTGTTAGAGCTACTAAACAAAGGTGTGTACCATCTAAAAACACAATGATGCAGTTTACATTTCTTTCAGAGCTCTAGTTTTCCCACGATGAATGCTAGATTGAAGAAAAAATGAGCAAAGGGTTAACCACCACAACTCAGAAAGTGAAGCACAGGAAATTCTCTGCTAATAAATAGCCCAGTTATGAAGTACACGTTCTAAACTGAGATGAAATACTATCCAGAGTATGCCTTGAGGGCAGAAACTTGTCGCCACAGCTTGGTTAAAAGGCAATGTTAGCTAATGTTTACATCACCCAGCTCAATATAGCACACTGAAAAGGAACTCAGAATCGATGAGCCTGTAGTTTGGGATAGTATGCAAAAATTAAATAAATAAAATAAAACTAATACAAATGGAACAAAAAGGGATATTTGAAACCATCATCGGAGGAGAAAAAAGTGATTTAAAGAGGATTTCACCTTTAAGTAAGGTCATTTTATTATGTGCTTTGGAATATGAAAATAAAAGTAGTAATTGGAACCACTTACTGCTTTTCTATTATGTGCTGGAAGTTTGACAGACATTATTGAATCCTCAAAACCACCTCAGAAGAAATGTCCCATCTTCAGCTGATGAAACAAAATGCTTGGAGATGTTAAGTAACTTGCTCAAAATCGCAGAGCCGACCTTGAACCTAAGGTTGTATAGCTCCAAAGTCCATACCCTTTCTATTACGGCACATGCTTCTCCTTGGAGCATGGAGAAATGCAGAATTCTGACTGTCCTCAGGATCTCTGCAGCCACTAACACACAGCAGGTTAAAGACAATTTGAAGGTCATCATCAAGATATTACCGAAAATTTATATGGAAAACTAGAAAGTTAAACCTCGCTTCCAATAATTTATCATTCAAATTCAATTAAGACTGAAAGCATAATAGTTATTAAAATACAACCAATGGAGTAAAAAATTTAAGGACAAGAATTACTAGACAAGCATAACTTATGCTGGTATAAAAATTTACATTTCTTCTAGCTACAAACACATCCAATGATTTAACATAAGAATTCCTTCTACAAAAAGCTGGAGATTTTTACTGCTTTTACTGAAACACTTAATATTTTCTAAAACTATTCATTTTGCAATTTTAGTTCACTCCTTATCCATCTCTTTGGTTCTCAAAAATCTAATATTCACAATTCTCATATTTCTGAATTTCAAAACATATTTCAGAACAAATAAAATCTTTTGGCCCTGAAAATAACATCTTGTGTGTCTTAATTTTGCTTGGATTTTATTTCAAGTGGCCTCTGATAGTATCAAGGACCTTCCTCTATTATTATCATCAAAAGTTTCTCTGTGGTCTCATTTTGTGCCTAGAAATAAATTGGTATAATTCAGTTAAAATCCACAAAAAGAATCCATTTGAAGGAATGAAGATGAAGGACCAGAGACACACATTTGATACATTAAATTCTCATAGAATCCCCACCTTAACAGAGTCTGTTAGTCCAATTCTTAGATCCTTCTTTCAAACTTCTCTTTAGTGTTGGTTTTGGGGGCAGAGTCTGAGCCCCCAAAGCAAACATTCAGTATGTAAGTTTCAGGAGGGAAGGAATTTAATTTGACTGCTTGTTCACTGGTGTAGCCCAAATACCTTCAATGCCTGGCACAAAGCAGTGACTCAAATATTTTCTGAATAAATGGATGCTTGACTGTGGCCACCATCTTTTTCTTAAGTGCAGACCAGTATGTCCAGTAACGAGTTACCAGGATAGGACAAGGGGTATGGAAACCATGTCATCGCTTGAAGAGCAATTAATATTAAATTCCTGTACTAATACCTGAATGCAGGCATTCATGGACAATAAACAGGGATGTGGGTGGGGACCCTGATTCAAGTCCGGCCAACAGTCTCCGATAATTACCAGTCATATATCTGGGTAAGTCACTAGCGTCTCCGTCTTCTGATCTTTGAAACAAGTTACAGAACAGCTACAAGGATTAAATAATAAGACAAGTGTTTGGTAAACAGCAAAGAGCTTTAGAAATATAAATTTGTATGTATTAATTCTACATTTTGCTCCATTTCACCTTTAGGGAAAAGAAAGACTTAGGGAAAATTTTCTTCAAATATATAAATGGCAAAGTATAAGACAGCAACAATTCTACCTTATTACACGACTCCAAATAAAGGATATAACATTAAAAAGACAATGACCCAATTAAATGCAGACATCCCTAATAATGGTCCTACCTATAAGAAGCTGTCCACTAAAAAAGGTGTCAGATTTTTGTCATTAAACACAGGGTGAGGGCCTCCCTGGTGGTGCAGCGGTTAGGCGCTGCACTGTGGAGCTGTCCGCGACGTGAGTTCCACTCCTGCCGGGGAGATTCCCACATGGTGCGACAGACCTCTCCTGCCTCACCCGCTGCTCCCCTCAGCGGTGTGTTTCCATCTATCTGCCTGTTCTGCTCCCCATTCTGTCTCTGGTGAACCCTCTTGCCGCCCCACGCCTCTGGTCTGTACCCCAGCTTGTGTGCATAAATAAATAAATCTTAAAAAAAAAAAAACAAACACAGGGTGATTCAGAGTAATTCAGAAATTTGAGGAAGAGGTTTCGTTAAAAGAGTATTAGCTAAGGTATCTGCTGATTCAGATTCTATGATCTAATGAAACAATTTCATTTCTGTATGGCTGAAAAACAGCTTTTCATGATTCTCGGCATAAGTACAAACCAATAGCAGAATCATCAGTAGATAGTTCACACCAAAGTTTGTGTTACCAAAAACCTCCCAACATCTTGACCTTCCAAAAAAATCCCAGTCATGTAAGTTCACAGTGGCTAGAAAACAAAACCCTCCACATGGTATGTCCTCATACAATTGATGACTTTGGAGAAATGTCAAGGGACATAACTACTATTCAGATCAAATAAATATTGATTTGGTAAACCTTCCTTAAGTTTAAAGGTTCACCTGATGCAACGTTTATTTTAGTGTTAAGAACTGTAATTTCCCTTCTGCTCCGCTTTACCCCTGCATGGAATAATGGAATATTTAATTCAGAATAGGCGGTTAATACCTTTAAAATAGTTCTACCAATGTATCCATTTAAAACAATTTCCTACAAGACCAGGAAAAAAAAAAAAAGCTCTGTCATTTACTTAATTTGTCCAGAAAATGACAATACTAAATATTTGGTAATATTCAGATCCTAATGAACAGTAGATTTCATCTTTCTGATTTGGGTAAAATGTATCAGTCTCTACTACCTTTATCCTCATTATGGTATACTTCCAAGATTTAAGGTAGTTGTGATTGATGAATTATAAAAAAGGAGAATGTGCTTGGAGAGGAGATTCTCGTTGATCATTTTTACAAGGCAACACTGTTGACCGAAAGAAAGGGCAGACAAACTAGCCTGAGGCATGAATATGGAGTCTAAGAGGACGTTTTACTGAGCAACACTGGGTTTTCTTTCCACTTAAAATAACTTTAAAAGAGTAGGAAAATCTGGAAAGCTTATAATTTTAAGTCATTCCAGAGTTAAATAAATGCAAGTCATCAACTCCTCCTACATATTTCCCCATCTCTTTTCACAACATCAAAGACTTTGCTACGTCTTTAAAATGTTTGACCGGTCACTCTTCCCCAAGTCCCAGGGTATGTTTTTGGGCACACGGTATTTTTAAGATTGCTCTCTGGTTCACCACAGGTCCCCACCATGTCTTAGTATTTTGCATTAACCTATTTCATTCATTTATGTCATATGCCTGGTCTCAAAGAACTTGGAACAAATCAGTGGGAGGCACTGTGAGGTGTAGGAAGCCTCATGAATGAAAGCTGGTGAGGGGGGAACAGGTAACCTGGCAGGGAAGAATCGAGACTATTAAATGGCAGTGATATTGACAGCTTTTCCAGCGTTGAGATAAGCCCAGGGCTTTATTTTTTACTTAATTTGATTTTGAATTTTTTCAGTTTAAATTAGTCATTAAAAAAATGCTTTAATACCAACTAAGATAGCTATTAGCTAAAAAACAAAACAAAAAAAACAGACTATAATAAATGTTGGTGAGGATGAAGAGAAATTGGGAAATCTTTTCAATTAATGTTAATGGGAATATAAAATGATGCAGCTGCTACGGAAGACAGTAGGGTGGTTCCTAAAATCTTAAAAGTAAAATTGCCATGTAATCCAGCAATTCTACTTCTAGGTATATATTCAAAAGAATTGAAATTAGGGACTCAAACAGATATTTGCACACTCATGCTCACAGCAGTATTATCCACAAAAGCCAATAGGTGGAAGGAGGCAAAGTGTCTTTCAACAGATGAATACAGAAAATATAGTATATACATCCAGCAGAACATAATTCAGCCTTGAAAAATGAAGGCACATGCTACAATATGGATGAATCTTGAAGACATTATTGTTAGGTCTGGGCCTGGGTTGGCAGAAGGGAAGCCATGATGGCTTCTCAGTCACCTGAGTAGGGGAGCAACTTAAAGAAAAACAACTCCCCGACTCCTTGGCGCCCATCCCCACACCACCCTTACCAGAACACCAGATAGCCAGTCCGATAAAGGGGGACCGAAAGAAAAAACAACTGCTTCCGAAAAACAGCTCCTTTGAAAAACAGCTCCTTCCGCGTACCTGAAGATCCTTCACAGACCCCCTGGGCTAAACCCCACCCTATATAAGTTCCCCTCACTTGCCCCAGGGTGCGACTTTGTGGCCCTCACCCTAGGGGTCTGTAAACCTCCCCCGGGAGCCTCGATGAAGACTTGTTTTGAGTCATAATGCCTGCCTCCTCTTTTCCACCTGCGTCTGTCTTTCAATTATGTTAAGTGAAATAAGCTGGTTACAAAAAATACACATGGTTTCACTTTATTAGGTGTCTAGATTAGTCAAGTTTATAGAATCATCTGAGGGGAGAAGGAAATGGGGAACTGTTAAAGGGTATAGAGTTTTAGTCTTACAGGTTGAAAAAATTCTAGAGCATGGAATTACAGCAATGTGAATTAACACTAAAGAGTACACTTTAAAATGTTTAAGATGGTAAATTTTATGTTGTGTGTATTTTACTGTAATTTAAAATGTTGAAATAGGTGTTACAGGGCAGGGAGAGGGGCACCCCCAGAAACCCCAAACCTGCCTGTTCTAAATAGGTTCTGCCATCCGCCACATCAGGACAAAACATATAAGACCTTAAGTGGAAAAGAACTTTAATCCAATTAGTGTAATAATACAGAAAAGACAAAGAATATAGTTTCTAAACTAAGCACCCGAAGTTACTTATCATCTCATGAGCAAGAGTCCACCCAAATGGGATGGCCCAAAGCAAGGCCCGAAAGCCTGCCATGAATCTAAAACATCTTTCAACAGGAACCCATAGAAAAGGGTCACAAACAGCCAGACAAATCTGTGAGGAAAAGAGCAAAATCAAAATCAAGATCAACGTTGCCACTGTCACCTCCCCAAGGGTCTTTCACCCACATCTGTTTCCATCAGTCCAGGCCAGTACAGCTTCTTCACGTCTCTCTGCTCCTTGTGCCTCTTCTGGCCTCCATCCTGCCTTTTCTCCCTTCTTTTCCTCTGTCTTTCTCCTTCTCTCTTCTCCAGCTTATCTCTCCTGCTCAGCTCCACCTTTCCTAGGGTGGGGCAGGGAACCTGGGACACTCCCCTTTCCTGAGGACCACCCTCTTACATAAGAAGAAAAAAGTATTGTGTTACAAAAATCACCTTCATTTCCATATGCAAACAATGTATCAGAAGAAATGGAAACTTAAATAACAATTCCATTTACAATCACACTAAAAAGAAAGAAATACCTGGGAGTAAACTTAATGAAGGAGGTGAAAGACCTACCCCATGAAAACTGTTAAGACTCTGTTAAAAAAAAAAAAAAACACAACAAATGAAGACACAAAGAAATGGAAAGATTTTCCACGTTCATAGATTAGAAGAATAAACATCATTATGATGGTCTATGATTGAAAACAACTTACCCACAAGCAACACAATAGCTATTAAAATACCCATGACTTTTTCTGAAGGAAATAGAACAATTACAGAATTTGTTTGGAATAATAATTGTTGGACTAAACATGCCTGAAAGAAATAAAGAAAAACAGAGGTATCACACTCCCTAACTTCAAACTATACTACACAGCAGCAGTATTTAAAAGAGAATGGTATTAGAACAAAAACAGAAAAACAGACCAAAGGAATAGAATAGAAAGTCCAGAGATAAGCCCACACAATATCGACAGTTAATCTTTGACTGGAGCCACGACCATACAATGGAGAAAGGAAAGTCTCTTTAACAAATGGTGCTGGGAAACATGGAACATCTCATGCAAAAAAGAAAGAAAAAAAGAAACTAAATCCACACTTAACTTCATACACAAAAATTAATTCAAAATGGATTAAAGAGTTGCATATAAGAACTGAAGCCATGAAACACTTTTAAAAAATATACAGAGTATACACTACAGAACATTAATTACAAAGATGTACTTGGGGACTCAACCCCACAAGCAAGGGAAACAAGCAAAAATAAACTAGTGGGTCTACATCAAACTAAAAGGCTTCTGTACCTTAAAAGAAACCATCGCAAAGACAAAAAGGCAGCCTAAGACTGGGACAAGATATCTGCACATCACACATTTAACAAGAGGCTAATTTCCAAAATATACCAAGTACTTGTACAACCCAACAACGGACAACCCAACCCAAAAAGGCAGAAGACCTAAATAGACACTTTTCTAAAGAAAACATTCAGGCACATGAAAAACTGTTCAACATCACTTATTATAAGGAAATGCAAATCAAAACCACAAGGTATCACCTCACCCCTGTGAAAATGATTTCTATCAAAAATGGAAATACCAAATGTTGGCAAAGATGCGGGGAAAAAAGAATACTCATCCCCCATTGGTGGGAATGCAATTTGGTGCAGCCTCGATAGAAAATGGTATAGAGATTCCTAAAAGAAATAAAAATGGAGGGCCTCCCTGGTGGCTCAACAGGTTAAGCACAGCACTATGAAGTTATCCTGAGCCACTGCAGCACTGAGTTTGACACTCGGCGGGGGAGATCCCCACATGGCACAGCAGACCTCTCCTGGCTCACCCGCTGCTCTCCTCAGCAGTGTATCTTAGTCACTCTGCCTGTTCTGCTCCCCAGTCGGTCTCTGGTGAATCCTCTCACCACCCCACACCTCTGGCCTACACCCCAGCTTGTATGCATAAATAAACAAAATCTTAAAAAAAAAAGAAAGAAAATGGAAATCCCAGTATCTGCTAGGTATTTACCCAAAGAATATGAAAAGACTTACGCACTTCCATGTTAGTAGCAGCACTACCCACAATTGCCAGTGTCATAGATTCAACCTAAGTGGCCACTGAAAAAGAATCAGATCAAGAAATTGTGGAATAGACCCTGAATGGAATGCTACTCAGCTATTTTTTTTTAAGGTAAACGGTGCCTTTTGGGACACAATGGATGAATCTGTGATGATGATTATATCAAGTGAAATAAGTCAGGATGTGAAAGACTGATAATGGAAAGTTTCACTTAATAGGGAATATAAATAATAAACACAAACTGGGAAATCACAGCAAAAAGAAATCTTAGAATTAGTGAAAAACACACTGGTTACCATAGGCAGCTGGGCAAGGAGGAGAGGAGCAGGGATGAAGGCAAAGGGCAACGGCAGGGGTGGTTTGGTGGAAGGTGAGTGAAGCAAGTGCACAAACGGAGGAGTGAAAATGCAGCCCCAAAGTTACATGGAAACAGCTGACAATCTGAATGCTAAAGGAGGCAAAAATGAGAGTGTTGTGTTGAGAAAGGGTTGATATATTTTACTCCAGAATTATTCCAATTGTTATTTTTTGATAGATAATTGGACTTTATGCCTCTAAGACTTAGGGAAAAGTCATGTCTTGTTATTCTTCTCCAGGTACATAACACCCATAAGTGTCACCTACAGTGTAAGTTCCAAACTTTTTAAATTTGTGTCTGTATCTAAGTAGACAAAATTAATTCTATAGTTGGTGAGAATTCCATTACTGCTGAGTTTTTGAAAGGAAAAAAAAAGTTTAAAATTTATCTTTGGGCTAGTGAGTCAAAGATTTCATTTGCTTAAAAAAAAAAAAAACAGAAATGCTGTGAAATCATTGATTCTGTGTGTCAAGAGGTGGCCTGTGAAAGAATATAAACTAGTATGGGTTTCAGTTCCCAATGCTAACTCTGAGAGTGTAAGTTGTAAAGAGAAATGTTTTCCACAGGAAGTACTGTTGTTTAGGTTTTATAAAGGCTGTAATTGAGTGGTAAGTCTCTATAAAATGGTTATTATCCTAACAAAAGCTAGTCAAAAATATGCTCTGCCAATACATTTTTAAGGGTAATAATATTACATGTACATAATGACTAAAGCTTTATATGTACATAAAAGCTTTATATGTACATAATGACCAAAATTACTTGAATACAAACCTAATTCACTGATTGCTATCCTGTGAATAATTTTTACAATAACAAATGTAATAACTGGTAATAATGGGACTTCAAAAAGCAGTAACTGTATTACTGGATTCCCAATCACAACTAAGCTCTTTCTAGTTCCATTTAAAGGCTACCCAGAAAAGCAGGGGCTGAAAGTGATGACTAATAGGTTGCCATCTTGAGAAAATACAGCGTTGACCCTTTTTTAGAGCAACTACAAAGTGCTCTTTCATGAAAAGTTAACATGATGCTATAAACAGAAGAGGATGCGGAATTTTTTTCTAAAAAAATCTACAGGGGGGAAAAAAGCTACAGAATTACACTCTCTATATTCACTGATTTTTTATACTCTGGAAAGGTTCCCAGTTATCCTAAAGTTAGCATTTGGAGTCAGGATTGAGGGAAAGAGCGTGAAAGCGAGAGGAAAGCAAGGATGCGGTCAGTGCACCCTGGAGCAGATGCTGACCTGCGCTTTCCACTCACACCAGCAGTCTCCGCCTGTCCTTTCGCATCTGCATGTAGTCATGTTCTTCGAGGCTGCTCCTACCTAAAGCAGCAAATACAACCTATATGCAAGGGCAACAGAAGACAGACACAGAGCACTGTCTATCAGAGTTCAGCCTTGACAGTTGGGTCTCTGTTAAGTACTAGGCCCGGGTTGAATATTGATAGTTTACCCTTTCACATTTCCAACTAGAAGAAGAAAAACAAAAGGGGGAAGGAAAAAGCGAGAGGAATAGGAAAGAGAAGAAAAGTGGAGGAAGAGAAGGAAGAAAGAAGGAAGAGGAGAAGAAAAGCTGGAGCCTGCTGTAAGTGCTTCCCCAATTAAAAATTGCATCGTCATCTTTTAAATCATTAGGTCTCAGGTGTACAGCATTATAATTTGACATCTGTATAGACTTACAGTGTGATGGCTTCCTAAAGTCTAGTTTATTTCTAACACTATGCAATGGACCCCTTTACCCATTTCACCCACCTTCCCCAACATCTTGCCCCTTCCACCAAATTGTTTTCTGTATCTAAGAGGATTTTTTGTTTGGTTTCATTCGTTTAGATGCTTCCCATTCTACATGAGTGCAAGCTGCATTATCTTAAACAGCCACCAGCTGCCACCGACCCCAGGGACACTTGAGCTACATATTAGGGTCTCTAACATCAGTGAGAGGCATCATACCTGGTGTGTCAGAGAAGCTCCAGGTGGGAAAGCCTAGGGAATAATAAATGAGAAAAGCCTATTTCTTACTTTTTGTCTAGAGCAGAATAGGAACTTAATCCTCTGATGCACTAAATATCTCTATTCCTAAGCTCTGAAACAAAGATTGAGGACATTCAATACCACGAAGTTAAGGAGAAAATGCTAATTGTTTTCTACAACTGTACTGTCAACATTATACTGTTTTTTAAAAATAAGATGTTGTCATTTATGTGCCAATTGGGAAATCCTGACTTTTCTGCAGGTATGTCTACACTTGGACAATCTCTAGCTCACTCGTACATAACGCACAGCTAAGAGGAATGGTTAAGTATGGTCCTTCTTGAAATGAAATGTTTAAGCTTGTTCTGAATCTAGAATCTCATTTATTAAGAATAATAATACTATGCTTTTAAAAATACTGAAAATTCATCTCAGGAAATAATTTCAGATGTTCCATTGAAATCAACATTAGAGAAAAATGATTTTGTCTTAAAACTTTATTCTACATATATCATACTGTTGGGAGGAGGGAGAAAGAACAAAATTTCTTGCATGCTTCTTTTCCCTTTTAGCTTACTCAACTGACATTATACATAGCTCAACAAAATGGGCACTTCTTTTCCAATTCTAGAAAATAGCCAGAATTCTGATTTATGCAGTTAGAAGTAAATTACAGTGTTCAGTTTTACTGAACATGAAATGCAGTCTAACATGAAATGCATTAAAATTGTATGTGAAATAAAGGTCTATTCTTAAAACAGTAGGAAATCAAACTTTCAGTTACTATTGGAACATCACTTAGGGAACATCACCTCCACCTTTAACTACCGCACAGGAGTTAACCAACAACTACAAAAAACTGGGGAAGGTCAACAGAAGCAACTGTACTATTTTCAAAATTGGAATTACAGAAATGATGTGGGTTCTCCAGGTGTTGTTTAAGGTTTAAAATCCTTATAAAAATAACTATTATTTGCAGTATTACCATGAGAAAAATAGTGCTTCAGCTTTCAAAGTCAATGAAACACATCAGTGTTAGAATATACAGTTTGTAATGCAGTAAGAAAAGAAAAATACTTCAGTAATTTACAAAAATAACTTCTAAAGTAACAAGGCTAGGGTGTTTGTCCTTTATATTTCTTTTGTACTCTGTAGCAGAAATGATCAGAATAATGTAAATATGCTATTAATTATTCAAAAAGTTCATATAATCCATTTCAGTGAGCTAAAATGCAGTATCAACAGAAATTTTATGCAAAGTCTGCTCTTTTTTTGTTTGGTTCACTGAACTAAGTGCAAACCATCTGTTACCTATGATAATCAGAAAAAGTAAAAATTCAAACAGGGTTTGTTTTTTTTTTTTAGAGAGCACAACAGACATCCAAGTATCAGTAGAATTTGCTTGCTTTAAGGCACTACTTACTAGATTTAAATCCTAATGGCCTTAGATGTCTTTGAATCCATATTTAAAGTCTTTGTTTGTATTTTTAGATTGAGATTTTTACTTTTTTTGTAAAAGTATGCCACTTAAAAATTATTTACATAACTGCCACTATGCTAAAACATCTTAATTTTTTTAATATCCATGAAATTTAAAATCTAAAAACTTTTATGTAAAAATTGTATTTTAATCCTCACTTATAAGATGCTAACCACGTAAGTAGTATAATATGCTTATGATTTGGGTCACAAAAGCAAAATGGTCTGACATACATTAAGGCTTCTGCTTAGTCAAAATGCTTGAAATCAAGTCTTCACTGTGTCCCTTGTTATCTGATTTCAGAAGAGTTATACCTCTTAAGATGCTTCTTAACCTATACAAAGAGAACTGTAAAATGTCATTCTCAGAAGCTTACTTCCCTTCCAAGTCTGTCTAGCACTGTTACTGGCATGGACATATTGCCAGGAACTCAGAACTATACACTGCCAGGGAGGCTGGAAACGAATACTTCTCACAATACTTCTTTCAATGTATGGTTAAGTTTAGAGTTTGGAACACAAAACCTGCTATCACAACCGTGCCTCAACCCCTTTTACAAATAATGAGAGACTGAGCCTCACTCATGTATTACCATGTAACGAAAAAGTTATTTTGTTTTAAAGGCAAGTGTTCAGATTTTAGGAGAATTTAAAACAGGCAACAGTCTGCAATGTTTTCAAAGCTCTAGTACTACAAATTCTATCAACACCCACTATTGTTTCTCCACGGCACATAAATGTGCTTTGTACTACCTTCTTGAATACTGCACACACAAGTCCTACTCCATCTACACAACCACTATGTATAACTGCAGTGCATTTGCAACCAAACATTACAAATTTTAACCACATATAAAAGCAATTTTTGTGAAAGAATTTCAGTCAAGAAATCAACTTCAACATTCCTCACTTTGTCTCGCTATTATCCCTTAGGCACATCAATAAATAAACATGGCAAGTAAAAGGAAAAGCTTTAGGTAATTTTACCCTCTGCCCATGGCCTAGTCACACCTACCTCTGAATCAGTTCTCTCAGGTTCTTCTTGGAGATCACAAGCAGTCTTACTTTTTTTTTTTAAAGATTTATCTATTTATGCATACGAGCTGGAGGAGCTGGAGTACAGGCCAGAGGCGTGGGGTGGCGAGAGGGTTCACCAGAAACAGGGTGGGGAGCAGAACAGGCAGAGACTGAAATACACTGCTGAGGGGAGCAGCGGGCAAGGCAGGAGAGGTCTGCTGCACCATGTGGGAATCTCCCCGGCCGGGCGTCGAACTCGTGTCACCGCTGCTGCCGACAGCTCCACAGCGCAGCACCTAACCACTGTGCCACCAAGGAGGCCCCACAAGCAGTCTTCGATCAGCAAAAGGAAGTGGTTGACCCAGAAGCCCCATCCCACCCCAAAGAACTCTACCCAGAAGAAAAGGCTTCTGCAAAGATCTCGAAGTTCTCATCCCAGGTTCCTGAAACCCTAGGTATCCACCGGTCATAATTCAGGGAATCCTGAACTCCAAGAAATCTTACACAAAATTACTTTTGTGGGCCTTTTATATGCATGCGTGCAGATCTTCTTTCTTCCACTGAAGTATAAATATAATCAGAATGGAGAGAATATTAGTTAAGGAGGAACTCCTTTAAATATCAAGAAAGTGTCAGCACCATTAGTTCAAATACAGCTAATCAAAATGGTGTGAAACTTGTCATGAAATATATCATTAGAAGGCAGTGATTGGAATCCTTTCTTTCACTACCTGAAGCCCTTTATTTTCCCCCTTGATTCACTTATTCAATCCTTTAAGAAGTGCACAAATTTCAGAGAATGCTTAAAAAGCATGAACCCCAAATTGTAAATACTAACGTGCTCCTACTAAAAACACATACCTTTGACTTCACTTCTACTAAAAAGAATATGACCTTTAATTTCTCCAAATGTGTTAATAAAAATTCATATATAGATTAAAAAGCCAAGGAGATGAGAACTGGGCAGGAAAGTAACTCTGAATACTATGAAGCCATAGAAACTGACCCGTGATCCACGAGCACCTCCTCACATACACAGAACTGGTTCAAAATTTACCCCACGCTGAGACTTACTGAAAAAAAACTCAGCAGAGCCATGGTGCTTGAAGGTGATGAATAGAATGAACTCTCAGTAGGCTGCAGACTTGGATGAAGTTTGTTATTCTTCTGTCAACTTCTTTTCAAAATTCCAGATCAATAGAAAATGTCAAACTCAACAATTGGAATAACAATCTCACTTTGCTTGGTTAATCAAAGCCAATTGGACTTCATTTTTTGCACAGGTTGCCTGGAACAAAGGCAAATTCCCCAACACTCCAGAGTGTTAATTATCCTTCAAGACAGTGTGTCAGATTTCAGCCCAGACTCCTTCTAGGTCTACAAAAATGTCTCACAAACAATTGCTCACATTACAGCAGAACTAAAGAAAGCACTTAAAACTTGCTGTTGGACTGAAACACAAATATAAAACTGTGTTGTTTGATACAATCATTGGTAGATAAAATTTTTGGAATTTCAGGATATACAGGCTTTTCCCAGAGGAAAGGCTGATACAACCTATCATTTTATTTGAATTTTTCATTTCCATTGGGATTTTTTTTTAAAGATTTATTTATTTATACATACAAGCTAGGGTACAGGCCAGAGGCGTGGGGTGGCGAGAGTGTTCGCCAGAGACAGAGTGGGGAGCAGAACAGGCAGATCAGAAACTCACTGCTGAGGGGAGCAGCGGGCGAGGCAGGAGAGGTCTGCTGCACCATGTGGGATTCTCCCCGGCTGGACGGCTGGACGTCGAACTCACATTGTGAGCTGCCGACAGCTCCACAGCACAGGGCTCAACCACTGCGCCACCAGGGAGGCCCTCCATTGGGATTTTTATAAGGGCAAGTACCTAAGCAAGCTGCAAAACTCTTGTGGACTACGAGTACCGTGCAAAAATAAGAACTCTTTGTTTGAAGAAACCAGGAACATAATGGAAGAATATAGAGTGATTTGGGGGGAAAAAATCACCATGTAAAGAAAGCCATCCTTCTGGAGTAAAAGGGAAAATATTGTTCAATACAGATATTCTCTACTTGAAGGAAAAACACAAAGACATTTGTAAAAATTTTATTTACTGAGTTATCTAGGGGACATTTAAAGTTTTATCTATTCATATTTTAAAATAACAATACAATGAATATCTACCCATAGTCTACCCCAAAACTTAAAAATAAATAATACCTATTGGTTATACATGGACCAATAATGGTGTGACAACAGTGTGTTGGGAGCAAAGAATTATGACTAATGGGATTCTGTGCTCCTGGGGTTCATTAAACAAAAATCTTGTGGTTTTTACCGAATACAAATGAACTCACCCCAGGAGCCCATTAAACAAAGATTTGCCCCATAGACCAAAAATGGAAATTAATTTCCTGTGGCCCAAGCCCCCAGCACCTCTCAGGAATAATTATCAGTTGTGTTTTTTTTTTTAAGTACTCGCAAGAACCTGAATCCCAGGTGGAGAAGTGGTATGGGTAGGGGAGGCACCGAGTTGTCCACCACCACTCTCACGCAGCGGCCTTGGACCAGCTGGGAACCTTGGGCGGAGCTGGGCGGCCAGGTGAAGCTGTAACAGGGGAGGTGGGTGGGCTTAAAAAGAGCCCTCTAGCTTCTGTTGCCTGACTTGTACACTGGTATTGCTGGGAAAAGGCTTGGAGGAGACACGCAGAGGAGAGACATGTGGAGACACTTGGAAGAGACACGTGGGGAGGATCTTCTTGGAAAAACAATGGTAAAAATCTTGCTTTTTACTTTTATTCTGTTCCTTTTGTCCCAGACTTGCCCGAACCCATTTGCTCCTTTTTTGTATTTCTCCATTAGAAGGTGCCTTAGACTTGTGGCAAGTTTTGGGGACTCAGGGGCCCTGCTTCAGGCTGACCTTGTTTAGCTGGGCATTTGCCCAAGAAGGGATGGGTAATTTTGGGTGTTTTACTGGGAAACTCTTATTAGGCACCAATTGTACTACATCTCACCCTCACTAAGAGTCAGCTCTGCATTTGTGTGTACTCACGGCCAGATTCCTTCAAGGCATGCACCCCTTCATAGTCTGGAGATCCCAGGGGAACCTCTCATTGGCACACTAACAAAATCCACCAACCTAACTGCATGGAACCCTTCCTTGTCCAACAGAAGAGTCAAGTCTGACAAGACTGAATTTTTGATTATATATTTTAAAATATTATTTTTGCTCTCCTAGGCCATTTGGTAGGAAACTAAACTGAATGTGTCTCCCGCTAACAAAAGAATTCCTTCCCCTCTAACATGGAACAGAGAAGGAACTCTTCAATTATCACATTTTTTATCAGTCCTCTGTTCATACCAAGCTGAAAGCCACCTCTGGAGACAACACTAAGTCTCTCTAGGGACTGCCTTCCGGTCTTCAGAGTGGCCTGTGGGAGAAGCAGTAATGGGAAGGAAGGCTGAAAGCCTCTTGTGATTTTTTTCATTACTGACAACACCCTTAGTGGGTGTTTGCAATACCAAGCTTGGCTAATGTAACAATTCAACTGTCTGTGAGCAAATTAACATAATCATGTTCTTAATTTTGTAACTAAAACACAATCTTCTAAGGCTTCCCTGGTGGCACAAAGGGTTAAGCGCAGCACTATGAAGCTATCCAGAGCCACTGCAGCACAAGTTCGATACCTGGCAGGGGAGATTGCCACATGGTACAGCAGACCTCTCCTTCCTCACCCACTGCTCCCCTCAGCAGTGTATTTCAGTTGATCTGCCTGTTCTGCTCCCCACTCTGTCTCTGGTGAATCCTCTCACCACCCCATACCTCTGGTCTACACCCCAGCTTGTATGCATAAATAAATCTTTAAAAATGAAACATAATCTTGTAATACATTTTACCTGTGCTTTTAAGATCTTTCAGAATGGTTTGAATTTTCAATTAAACACGATTTTCTAGAGCCTGAAATAATAAATGATGGACAATTTTGTCCAATCATTGTTAAGTATTACTGCCCTCCTAATGCAATCTTTGGAGAATAAGTGAGTGCTCAGCCAGAATTCAATTCCTAGTGAGCCAAGTTTCATTAGGAGTAACTGGAGGAGGAGGCAAAAGAGACAGTGATTTTAATAATAATAGTAACCGTAATCTCGACAATCCCTGCATTGACTGAGCCTTTAGTCTGTGTCAGGAACATAATGCGGTTCTTTAAAAAAGAAAAGTTTAGAATAAACCATTATCTCTCTTCCTGATACCTCCAGCTCTTTTTATCACCCAAATGGCAGCTTTAGCACTTTTCTCCCACTGTATGCGCACTTAGGAGCTTAGTGCCCAGAGAACAGGAAGCAAGTTATTCATTCTCTACTTCCCCACAGACTCTAGATCTGGCAGGGGGGAACAGAACTCAAAGGATCTGAAAAAAACACTTCCCTTGAGAAGCAGAGATGATCTCCTGCCACCACCTTTCAAATACATTTCAAGTTCTAGAAGTTATGTGTGAATGTTCAAAGTAGAAATTAGATGGCATTTTGAAAATTTACCCTGACTTCATATTAAGGGAATAAACAAACAAGGCTGAACAAGCAGAGACCTTTTTTCTATTATGTTTCAATAGACAATAACTATTAATTTCACTAGTTACTGTTGTTATCATCATCACTTCCCTAGACGACAGACACTAGAACCAAGGGAAGAAAAGACCTAAACAGTAAATTACTGTTTTACCTTCTAGTTATGAACAAGGTACCAACTCAGCTAACATCTTCCTGCCTACACAGAAGCAAAAGGGATAAAAAATGAACTGGATGGTTTACTTTGTATCTTGACTTTGTGAAGAAATAAGTATGAGATTTTTAAGTGGAACAGATCTACTTATTTTCAAATGTGACCCAAAAAAGAGGGACAAAAGTAGAAGCACAATATAAGAGCATGTTAATTATAGTATCATTGAGCATCCCTGATGACACCAAGTTCAAACTACCTTGGTCATTACGTCTCTGCTGGAAGGAAGTGAGCTTTGATGCTGTAAACCACGTCCTATTAGGTATAATCCTATGAAGACTCAGGAAGCCTTGATGTACCCAGAGTGGGTTAAAGAAAGAAAAGAATTTTCTCCATAACTGTGGAAAAAACTAGCAAGAATCAACAAGGGACATAAAAATTCTTTCTTGTGTATTGTTCACAAAATATTCCAAAAATGAAGACAACAGAGTTAGGGCATTTTTTTAAAATTCTTGTAAAAAAGATTATGGAATGTTCTTTCATCATCTCCCTCATTACTAAATTTTCATACTTCTAAACTTCTGAAGAAAGGTGCCAACATGCCGTACATATTGAATTGGTGTGCAGGTATCGGTTTTGTTTTTATTTTTCAATTATTATATATTATTTTGAAGAAGGCATACATTTAAATGCAGGATATTTGCAGCATTAAGTCATCACACAGGGCACGTGGTTCCATCTTGGATGTAGAGCGTCCCAAGAATTTCAACAACATATCATGTCCAAACACAACCACAACAGACAACCACAGTATTCTCTGAGAAAGATTCAAAGTAGAAGTCTAAATAAGAACAGAAGATCTGTGACCCACATATTCAATCCAGCCTTTCAAACAAAAACCACATTAACTCAAGTCTTAAATCAATACTAATTATACTAACAAGAAGATTAACCAGCAGCAGCAGAAGCCATTTTCACAAACATTTACAAGTCCATCAAGCACATGAAAACCAACAGTATACTGCCTGCTTCCACAAAATAATATATATCAGTAATGTTTACTAAGTTGGGCAAGAAAAACTAATAGGTCAGTCATACTCTGATTATCTAACTGAGTTAGGTCCTGATCAACCAGCTAGAGCCAGTAAAAGTGTACCCAGTCTTTTTCTTTAGTTTTGTCAATTGCACCTACAACATTTCTACTGCCACCAACACCACCTCTTAATCAATAGGAAGAAAGGCAAGTAAAAGGATATACAACAAGAGTCAGGAAAACGTGTTATTACCAGTAAAACAAAAAAGCCAAACATGTGCTTTTGATGATGGAATAGTAAGTGGCATCATCTTCAGAGTGAGTTCATTTGCTTTCTGGTGTAGATAGTGCTGAAGTTACCTGTTTATATTTTTTTACAAAATGTCTTTTCAAAATTACAACAAAATAAATTTCTATTCTAAAAATTCACTAATAATGGCTTTCCCAACTATAAAAACAATTATAGAAGCCCTCCCACATTAGAGCTACCATTACTTTTGGTTGTCTAGAACCTGGCACATTGTAGGGACTTTCTATGAAGAAATCTGCATTTGCAGACAGACACAACGTTCTTTCTCAAATGACTGAAATCAGTAGCATTCATGCAACAATAAAGATGCACTGGCCAACGGTTGTATGCCAGGTATTGTGTTAGGCAGTAGAATGAAAAGGTATTAAAATAGAAGAATGAAATGCACAACTTCATTAGATTTTTTAAATCCAGGTTGTAGCTATATGGTTGTGAATATTCAGATTAAAGGCTAAGAAATAAATTAGGCACTGAGATTTTCAAAACCATTTAAGCAAGTGTTAGCACATAATTGAAGTATTACAGTTACCTGAGTTTTCCAGTATCAAGTGGATGACAAAATTTCAAATGTTGCACACTATTAAAATAGGTGAATATTTAGAAATACATTTAATTGAAAATTTTGCTTTTGTTCAACATGTTCAGCATCCAGTAAATAGTCTATAAGAAGCCAGTCCTTAAAAACAAGGAGTTCACATCCCTTTTGGGGGGTAATAAAAGCAACATAAGGGTGTTTTCAAGATTCCGTTCTGAAAGTTGGTCACGACACCAAAATAAAACCAGCAGGTGGCTCTGAACACTTAAAAAAAAAACCCACATACATATATAGCCATGCGTATGGACCTATGGCGCATCGAGCACACAGAGCAGAAACTAAGCTACATAAAGAAGTCACCAAAGGAAACCTATGAGGGAAAACTCACTTGAAAAACTAAGTTTGAAAAGAAGTGGACACAGATGAAGGGTCCAAGACTGGCTAAAACAGTGTAGAGAAACAATGGCAATGAAGCAAGGAAGCATAAAGAGAACAAAAGGTAAGCCACTGAGAACAGAGGCCAGGCACTCCCACCGCAAAGGTGAGCAGGTTTGTGGTAGAAATAAGAAACATGAACTTTAAAATTCTCCAGACACATGTGCCATGCCATTGCATGGGAATCAAAATGAAAAATTCCAGCATACTCTCAGACTTTTTAAACTCCAACAGCTACCTACCAGGTCCTGCTACTAATTTCCTTTACAAATTCCTGACTCTTAAAGTCCAGTGATAATGATTAGAGATCTGGGGATTAGAAAGGCCTTGCCTGAGAGCTAAAGAGGCCAAGGATTCTGCAAACTGAGTCTCTGCAATTCCAACAGTTTTACTCTGGTCTCCATGCCATGGTAAACCCTATAAGATTAAAATGCCTTAAGGTAAATGGCGTTCCTTAATCAAGGTACCATGTGGAAAGCAAGTGAGGCCAAAGGAGGAAACTTGAAAAATCCTCATAAATAACACGGACTGGCTCAATCCAGGGTAGCCAACCAACATTTTAGTAAAGTGAGAAATAAAAAATGTTTATGTTCTTCTGCACTGAGAAATCATTGCACGCAATTAGAAGGAAAAAGGAGTTAACACTACATAAGAAAAAAGGAGTCATAAGAAAGTATATTTTACATCCCTAGAAGACTACGAACAGAAATGTTTGCAACTTCCTAGGGAGAAAATTATTATTAATTCTGAGCAGGGAAGGAGGCCACAGTTTTAAAGAGTACCTCAGGCAAGAAGAAAGTATCAAGTGAGAGGTCAGAGTCTCATTTCAGATCCCAGGCCCCCCTGCCAGGATGCTGACAGCACTATTTGAATGCAACCTGAAGATTTCCCTTATTAAAAGAGCGTCTTTCTGCACAAACGACTAGATATGTCTGATTAATAATAGTCCGAAGTGAGTCACATAAATGCCTTCTGAGGCAGTTCGAACAGGTTAAACATCAGGAAACTTGCAGAAATCTGCTTCTACTTTTGGAGATTTACAAGCCTGTGACTTTTGTTGAGACATTTCTTTTCAGTATCTTCAAGTTGCAATCTCTGAATACGGTACTCCCCGCACTGGATACACGTGTACACGGGAGTTGCAAAGTTCTCTGGAGGAAGGGATTCTTGGGGAGATGGGCTCAGCGATCCCCCAAACGTCAGGAAGGCGTTTCCGAATTCAAGGTTGAAGGCGGCGTGAAGTAGGCAGAGGAGTTCAGCCCACCTCAAACCGGTTTAAAACTGCACCCATTTACTTTAAAATCCCCAAACGCACAGGCCCTCCTACCTGTCCCGCCAGGTCTGCAGCAGGTCTAGGATGTCAAAAGCTTCTCAACCTCCAAGGCATGTTTCTACATTTAAACTGAGACCCTCAAGCGGGCGCAAGGCGGTTTCAGGGACCCCTCCGTGGGCTGAAACGGGGTGGGAGAGGGGCGGCCTACGCTCGCAGAGAGGGGTCCCCAGGGTCCCTGCGGACAAGAGTGGCTGCAAGGGCCCGCGGTGTCGCCGCGCCAGGCCGTGTCCCCGCTCCCGAACCCGCGGCGGCCCGCTCAGGCTGCACCGAGGCCGCCCGCCTTAGGGTCTCTGCAGCGCAGCCTCCCGGGCAGTTGCGCGGAGCGGGATGCGGCCCTGGGCGCCCCGGTCCAAGCCCTTCCTCTCGAGTCCCGCGCCCAGGCCGCCCCTCGCCTGCGGCCCCTGCGCGCGGCCGGACACTTGGCAACTTACTGGGGCAGGGCTAGGCCCGCGCCGAGCCGGCGGTGGTGGGCGAGCGGCCGGAGCGTGTCGGGGACCCGCGGCTCGGGGAGGCTGGAGGAGCGGCCGCCGCGTCGCTGGTCCGCGCGAAGAGGAGCCTCTGGCCGGCGCGCTGCAGAAGGCGGGCAGGGCACGTGGGCGCCCCTCTGTGTAGCCGCGCCGGGGGCGGGGCGCGGGGCCGGGCGGCACCGCCTCCTCCCCTCCCCCGCGCCCGCAGACCCCACGCGAGCCCGCCTCCGCCGGTCGGTCCCGGCCGCGCTGGCTCAGGCTCGCGCTGGGCGGCGTCTGGCCGCCGCGCCGCGGGTCGGTCTGCGCCCGAGGCTCCGGCACGCGTGGGCGTGCGTCGCCGGGGTCGGCCGGTGGGTGCCGGAGGAAGCCGGGGTGCGGGCGGCTCCGAGAGGGCGGCCTGGGAAGCTGGATTCTGCCCGGAGAGACAGTGGGCGCTCCCTGAGCTCTTGCTTTCTCTTCAAGACCCAAAGAAGGGAATTTCGAAAGCCTCTTCTAAGCAGAGCTTTTCCTCGTGGGCTTTGGTCCCGCGTTTACTTTTCATTCTGAGAATTTGTAAATGAGAAAATAATGCATATAGAGTACAGTCACGATAATGATAAATAGAAGCCGAAATGGCAGGGCTTTGTCAAATAGTATCTCTTCACCAATTAAAACCATGGAAGTACAAATATGTGCAGTTGCCATTTTGAAAACTCCAGTATTGTGACTGGGTGTTCATGACTATTTGGGGTGGGCTATAAGAAGTCCTGTTTGCAGAAAGCAAGAGCAAAAGTTATACAATCAAAGTTTCGCATTATGTGCTATTGTTTACGTTGAGTCTTTGATAAGACTCAAGTCACAATGTGAAACTGTTCATTTTTAACCCAAAATGAGGCAAAACACAGGCACTGAATTGAACAGAGTGTTTTTTTGGTTTGTTTTTTTTTGCTCAACAAAATGACCAAATTTATTTTGCTTAATATTGTAAACATCTCTTTATTCAGCTAACAGTAAAATTATTAACTCTGAGAAAGGGCCAGATCCATATTGATTCATACTGATGCATTACATGTTTTTAATGTGATGCTCTAAGAATCACTCTAAGATACATGATTCCAAGAGAAGCTGATTAAAGGTGTGGGGTTTTATTACCGAAAATGGTACATGCACAAACTTTCAATGCTATTTATGAAGTTCCTGTACCTCATGAGAGCATCCATGGATCCCATTAAAGAACTGGAGGTTTAAGTAACATTGTAGTACAAGAATATTATTTGTTTGAATAAACATCCTAAAAAACTGAGACTATCAATACACACTAATTTTACACCATGAACTTATTTTTATACCATAAGCCAGATCCCCTATTCAAATAATCATTAATGACATTGAGGGAAATGATATATGTTGCCTGTAACACCAAATTTACTCAGTCCCACAAGGGCACAGTGAGATGAAGATTTGAAACTAGAGACTTTGTCTAACTTCTAAGAGTGAAAAAGGACCTAATCAAAAATTTTCACTTGGATTTTAAAAAATGGAGATTGATTTTTTTTCTATATAAGAGATCATTTCCCCCCATATTTTTATGTAGGCATCATGCAAAGATTGTCTGTGATTAGGCTGCAGCACAATAATTTGGGATAAACTATTTGACATTCAGAAACTGCCAGTTTAGTCAGAATTCTGATCTTTGAGTTTATCTAATAAATCTGCCCATCTGATCTGGTACTGCCTGAAACAAGAATACATTGTATCCATTCACTTGAATAATAAAAACTATTTCATAGCTAAGCAAAAATGAGCAAGCCCTTTAGAATAAACACAATATCTGATGAATATCTTGACATACCATGTTATGTTTTCTTTCTAGTTTGAAATGACTGTGAATCTCACATCTTTAGTTATTGTTCAACTTTTAAAATGTCTTTAGATATAGAAAGACTAGGTTGTGCAGAGGATAGGTCCACTATAAGTCTCTAAGATGGATTATGACAGAGAAGAGAAATTAGAATTCTTAGAAATATAATCTTTGAAATGGGTCAAACTACTCTAATTTCACCTTCCTTGGCATTTCCATTTGCGCTACTCTATTCCTGCTACCCAGAATGGAATGAACATCCTCTTCCTCGTTAAGTACTACTTTCACCCACCTCCTCTATCTCCACCTGTCTGGAGTACCCCACTTTTCACTTTAAACTGTCAACACTTCCTTGGCAGGAATGAAACAGAAAAACCCAAATTAGTCATTTTCACCAGAAGTAATCTAGGTTGACATCTTCCAAATTTGTACAGGTCTGAATGCCTAAGCTTTTATGAAATTGCAGGGAATTTCAAGGGACTTTTGTAGCTGACTATTTTCCACACCCTGCACTCCTTCGCTTGCCAAGTATAACCCAAAGTGAATCTCATGTCCATGAATAAGGGATTTATTTTATCAAGATGGAATGAATTGGTTCTTATTAGTTGTAATTTGTGACTCCATTTTCCGCAAGCTGTTTCAGCAAAGACAAGCTAAAATCCCCAGCGATTTTTCTGCAAATGGTTAGAGACTGCATATTGATGCTTCTGTTATAGTTGAACATGCTTTAAAGAGAAAAAGGATTGGACCAGAGTTCAAGTCCCTAGAGTTCCAAGGGCTTTCAAGTCACTGTTCTCCACTCCTTTTTCAAAAATGTGTAAAAAATTTAAGGCAACTATCCACTGGACATGTTCCATCTTTGCCCCTCCCTTAAGGTAAGCAATAAAATATTGAAAAATGGTTGGAGTAAAAATACAAATCTTTATAGTGACAAATTATGTTTTTAATCCATGTTTTTCTGCTTGTCTTTTAGCAAAAACTAAATAATGATTTTCAGGTCTGTGCTGTTCTCCCTATGAATTTCCTTGCATCCTGTCACTTGGCTTGTTTCTGTGTTTTCTTTACATTGGCCATTAATCAAGAATTGCCCAGAGCTCCACCCTCTGTGTTGGGCTCTGTTTCCTTCTCTCAGGATTCCTGCTGGGACTTTATCTGATGGAAAAAATCAGTTTTCTTAGTCCAAACATCTTCACTTAACCTGTTCCTCTAAGGACTGAAAATGGTTTAGAAGAGAGCTCAGGTATACCCTTTTTTTCCCCTTCAGTCTTGACAAAAGTTCTATTAGTAATTTGCTCTGGAGATTTCTGCGTAACCATATTCAATGGACTTTTTCCACATTCTCATCCATCTCAATTCTCATGGAACTCAGGACTAAACTATTGGATCATTTCTTATCTCTAACCATCATTACAATCTTAGTTAGATCCATCCATTCCTAAGCTCAATCAATTTAATGATGTGATCCCAAAAGTTACCTTGCAAGCCTCATTTTTCCATCCTTGCTCCAAATTGTCTCTCATGAGATAAACTTGCCACCATCTCAGATAATATGATTGAATATATAGTCATCTCTTTCTTAAACTGCTGTCTCTCTCCAACTTCATTTTACTATTTTCCTGAGACTCTAGGCTTAATATCTTAAGTTACTGTTTATTTATTTCTCTCCTTTACTTTCTTATGTTCTATCATCCCAAGGTCCTGCTACTACTCCTCCATTTATTCATTACCACAGAAACAATCATTTCTCTTGTTCCCTATTACCCCAACTTCCTAATCTCTATACTCCTCATGCTAAGACAAGTTATTATAGTCTTCTAAAAATCTGATGGTATCTGATTACAGAATCAAACTACATTCCTTCATCATCTATTTCAATACCCTCCACTGAAATTAATATCCATCAACTGCTTCAATAACTTTTCCCAACTTATCATTTAGGCCTGTGCTGTCCAGGGTGGTAGTCACTTGCCACAGTGACTCTCCAGCTTTTGACTGGTGGCTAGTCTGAACTGAGAAGTGCCAGAGTAAATACACACTGAATTTCAGAGATTTAGTACAACCAAAATCATGTAAAAGTGTTTCAATGATTTTTTTTCATATTGATTACGTGTTAAAATCATGGTTGGGATATATTGAGCTGAGTTATATCATCAGAATTATTATGTCTCTTTGTCCCTAGTTTTCAATGAGATTGCTAGAATCTTTTAAATTACCAATGTGGCTGTCCCCTTTTTGTTGGATAGTGCTCATTTAGACATCCAACAAGTCTCTTCTGATGGAAGCACTGTGCAGCACATTAGAGACAATTTTTAAACAGGAAAGAATAATCCAGCCTCAGCCCACCCACCACAACCCTGCTGGGGAGATAAGACATTGCAAATCAAGTGCAGATACGACCAGGAGGCAAACACCAAATGACAGAAGAAGAAAACTAGCCCGGTGGGAACATAAAAGGGAAAAGTAGTCAAAAATGTCTTTTCAAAAGAATTGAAATTTCAAAGATCCTTGCAGAATATATAGTATCTATTTTCTACAGCTCTGAAAGAAAAAGGCATTCTGAGACCGAGGAGGGGGTAGGAAAGCACGGAGTGGCCGTGGGGTAAAGTGTGTACACCACCATGTCCAGGGGGTGCCTGCCACGACATGGACTTAGATTCATACGTCTCCACTGCCTTTATGCCTCCAGTCACCACCAGAAAGACTCCTTGCCTCCTTTTCATCATTCCTTGTCCACTGCTTTCTTCCAGGATTTACCATACTCACTCTGGACGTGAAGCTAGAAAATAAAGGTACATTCATGTTGCCAGCCAGATCTTTGCCTGCATCTGGTTAAGCTTTCAGAAAGTTTGTCCCAAATGTGGGTTCCTGGAAAATGGCATGACATGAGGTTTTCCCAAAAAAGCATTTTCCTCCACCAGGTACATTTTGAATGGAAAGACCAGTGCATTTGTAATTTAAATTTTTCTGGTATTTAACTGAAGGGGAAAATAAAGCTCCAGTGCTTATTTAGATTGTCATTTACCTAGGTTTACTAACTATCCTGATTAGCCCAGCACTACCCCAATGTTAGCACTAAAAGTCTCATGTCCCAGAAAACTGCTTAGTTCCAGAAACACTAGTATACTCAGTCCACTCTGCTTATGCTGCCATGCTCCAGACTGTGGTTTTCATTTTTAGTCACTGTCCTCCTATTAATTTGACTTCTATGGCAAAATGATAGAGACAGTGTAATTATGTTTCAAAGGAATGTGGTTGCTTTCTCTGGCCTCCACAGTGCTAACTTGTCAACATTTTTTTATTAGCCTTGGTTTTGTGATGTCCTAGGGGATGCCATAATTTTTCATATTAAATTCATTTATTTTCAATTTTAAAAATATGTATTGGATACTGTTAGGAGAAATAGTGTCATGTACTCAGTCAATAAAACAAGATGTCTTATTTCTGAAAAGAAGTCCTACTTGCAAGTAGACATTTCCTCATTGGAACTTAACCATCTCTGTCAGTTCCTCTTCATTTCCTCCAGAGATCTCTTCCTAACCCCTTCGATGCTCTGCTTCTCTTGTACATCTCAGTCTTGTTCTCAAGAACTGTTAGCTAAAAAACAGCATCAAAATGAAGTGAAAAATCCCTAGATGAGAAATTTGGAGAATCAGGTTTAATTCCAAATCAATAAAAAGGCTACATGCAAGATGCCTCCAAATCCCAAAGGAATGAAGCCACACTGGTGAAAGGATAGGTGGTAGATTTAAAATTTTAAAATATTGAAATGAAAGCATTCAGATCACACCCTCAACACCCTATGGTCATAAAGCCAGCTATAGTAGAATCATTCATCCCAAAGTTCTAGCACAAGTCTGAAAAAAAAAATCTAAATTCCAGGTTTTACTTAGTAACAACTTCTTGCATAGTACTGTGAATTCCAAGTTGCAAAACTTGAGGCTCAAAATGCTACAGCGAAAAGTGTCACTGTTTAGCACCTTCCAGGGCTTCTTTGTAGCCTCATCAAAAAATTAAGCTCTTTGAGATTAAACAATAAAAAGTCAATTAACCTCTGGCAGAGACACTTGGCTCCTTGCTCAGCATGTTTGATGTCGTTCACTCTCTGGCTCAGGTGCACAAAATCCACCCCTTAAGACGCTGTATGAGTTGATAGGGTGTTACGAAGTTTTTAGGGGAACAGTGCTTCAAAGGGTCTATTTTAAGTTTTCACCTGAAAAGGAAAAACAATCACTACCCTAAAACATATAGTGTTGTAAACCAATGAAACTCAATAAAAATAATTTTTTAAAAATAAAGTTTCCACATGTTTTTTTGTTGGATTGGCATGAATTGCTGCCTCTCAGCCAATTAAGCAAGCCACCCCCGACCCCACACACACATACCCCCCTTTTTATCCTGCATAGAAAGGCAGAGTCTGTTTTAATGATGAAAATTCTTGTTGATGGAACTTTTGCATTACAAGTCAATGCTGGTTTATTTGGGGAAGAACAGCCCAGGTTCTTCCTCAATTTTATGTAAGACAGTTGAAATCATTGGTTCTTAAACTGGTTTATTCCTAGTCTTGACTTTCAAATTAGACCATTCCATGAGGAGCAACTGTGCATTTTCTCTAGAAGTTTTAAAGGAAACTTGCCCTTTGTGCTTTTACATGGAATGGGAGACAGTTCTTACAGCCAGGTCAAACCTGAGCAGGATCCTGGACTAATCTGGAAGATAATCAGTTTTTCTTCGGTTTTCATTTTGATCTTTTCTGAAATTTAATTCTGAGGAAAAGATCATAAAATAAAAAAGATGATTGCATACTGTTAAAAGATAGGCTGAGGCATATTAAAAACTTAAGAGTTTATTTGAACAAAAATCTATTGGCATGGGCCACTGTCAAACTGGAAGTGGTTAGGAGTGCCCTGACCTGAGGTACCAGAGAAAAACTTCTACTGTAGGATAAGAATTTTTTTTTTATCATTAAAATATTCTACCTAATTTTACTATCAATAATATATCTATCTAACACCAAACTTTATTCCTTTTTACATATACAGATTTTTTTTTTACAAAAATTTTTTAAAAAGATTTATTTATTTATACATACAAGCTGGGGTACAGGCCAGAGGCGTGGGGGGGGGGGGCGAGAGGGTTCACCAGAGACAGAGTGGGGAGCAGAACAGGCAGATCAGAAATACACTGCTGAGGGGAGCAGCGGGCAAGGCAGCAGAGGTCTGCCGCACCATGTGGGATTCTCCCCGGCTGGGCGTCGAACTCACATTGTGCGCTGCGGACAGCTCCACAGCGCAGCGCTCAACCACTGCGCCACCGGCGAGGCCCAGATTTTTTAATTAAAATATCCTAAAACTGCCTTCACTAACTTTCCAGAGCAAACACTGTTTTACATAATCTTTTAAAAAAACAACTTTGTACTCAAAAACTTCTACTGTATAGAGAAGATAAGGGAACAAAAACTGGAATTGTTTGATCAGCTATAGCTTAAAGCCTAGTTGGCTACTGAGACTGGTTGTCCTTAGCTTTTTGATTTCAGGACCTTGGGGCATTTACAGGCTTAGATTTCAGTTTGCATATGTAGGAACTGACGGTATTTGGAACCACATCAGTCTAATGTTCTTCTTGTTCAACAACTCTAACAATATAGTTTTGCAGTAAAAAAGCATAATTAATCACACTGGTTGCTAACTTAATAAATGTATGCTTTTGAGCAAAATGTTCTCAATTGCATTGGTGGGGGGGGGGGTTTGTCCCCATAAAATGGGGGATAATAATACTTATATTTCTCCAAAAGACAACATTTTGTATCTGCAAAAGATACAAGTAAGTGCAAAAAACACTGTAAACAAGTTAAGTCACTAACTTCTTTCCATTCACTCTTACATCTTTTTCAAATTTGGTCCCAAATACAATTTAAATTAAAAAATCAAACTCTTAATTATTAGGCATTGAAAAAATTTCGAGGCCAAGATGGAGCTGGTCCTGCCCTAGGTGCCATGTCAGCAATTCAAAACTTAGATAACATTTGTGTTCCTGTAAATTCTCTAGTTGACTAGAAATGAGGTATGGTCCAGTTAGACAGACTGTAAGCCAACCCCAGATGCTAAGCCAACCCTGAGTTCTATACTTATTTCCTTATTCTTTATCCTAGAAGAGCCTCCTGCCTCTGTGCTATTTAGCAATTCTTAGGATCGGATCCTTAGGATGAAGACTGCCTGTGTCCTGAAATGTTAAATAAAGTTTGAATCACTGAAACTGTCTTTTAAAATCATTGTTAGCACATGTATAGATGTAAATCATGTGGTATAGCATTATCTTTAACGTGACATTGAAAGAACAAGGTTTTTAAAAATGGACTTTTTTACACAGATCGATCTGTCCAAGTGGACCTTCAACGATGGTTCCATCTTTAGTGCCACCTTCCATGTGTCAGCAGCAGTGATGCCTGATTGTGACCTGTGACCTGTAATTGACCAAAGGACTTTACTGCAGAGGTCATGCTGCTTCTGCTTCTGTTGGCCTTGTGTCTATATTCTTTCTAGAATTCTTGCAGTTTAGAGAGTCTTAGTGAAAAAAGAAATTAGCAGGGGAAACATAGGAGAGAAAATCTTGAAATTACAACATTTTAACTTGAAATTCTCAATTATGTCTCAGCCTATGTAAGTACATGATACTCATAAAATGTGTACAAAAATCCATTCTCATTTATGATTATTAACTGCATCTAAGAATGGCTATCAGAACATCTACTAGGCCGCCTGTTCTAATGCTCCAGGTCTCAGCCTCCCTGCAAGGCTAGGCAGCTAACACCAAAATCTGAATCTAGTTGGCATCAGACAATAGGGAGATGGGGTGGCCATTGGCCATGGAACTGAGCAAACACTCAAATATGAAAACTTGAAAACACAGAGCAGGTAAGCAATGCACAAATATAGACTGAATTAGGTCACAGGATAACAAATTTTTCAATATCTCAAGTTTGTTCATATAATCATGCAGTCAAGTAAAATAATTTATTCAAATTAGTTTTTTAAATTGCATTCACTACAGACTTAGTGGATATTTTAGTATGGTGTTCCCTTTTAGGTACTATTTTATTTGTTGACTTTTAAAAAAATACAAAATTTAGTAAAATGTTCTTTCAAAAAGTTACTAAGTATCTTTCCCATGAGAAACGCCACTTGTTCATGTGGGAAACTGTAGAGGAGTTTATTAGCAAGAAGATTGTGCATGATCATCAGAATAGCAAAGTAATCTTTTTGAGCTGAGTGCATATTCTAATCCTCCTGTATGAATTACGTGACTAAAATCTTTGAAGTATTGTTGAGGAGGTAATCTTGGATAAATTGAACTTGACAGTACCGCTTTATCTAGTTTCAATGTGATTAGACTCTGAGGCGCATATAGAATCACAGAGAATACTGGTTTAAAGTATGATTCAATCAGTACATTCCACAAGTAGACAAAAACTTCTGAGGACAATGAAAATTGTATTGAATCAAAGTAGCCTTAACATTGCTCTGTGTGTGTGTGTGTGTGTGTGTGTGTGTGTGTGTGTGTGTCAGAGAGAGAGAGAGAGAGAGAGAGAGAGAGAGAGAGAGACAGAGACAGAGACAGAGACAGAGAATTTCAGAGGCTGTTTCACGACATTGACATTAGACATTTGGCAGTAATATCTGAGGAGTTAGACATTCATTCTATAACTGTGCTGTAGACCCGTAAATTCCGACTGGTTGTGCCCCACATAATCCCAGGAGGTACCATTCATGTGGACTACACTGTAAAAGGCACCCCAGGGATTCTGCACTGTAAAATTTACACAACCTTAAAAGCAGCCTCACTGAGGATTCAAGGGCTAAATAAATAAACTGTTCCACAAAGCTATGATTTTCAAAGGGCAGAAATTTGTTCATTTATGCACCCAAATTTAAAATGCCTACATTTTAAATTTGTAAACAAACATTTTAATAGGTTGTTTATGTTAACGTACAATTTCCTGGACTCTTTACATTGTCCCATTACAAAAGGATTTCTTTCCTTCAAAGGGAGAGGAATAATTATCTACATAATTGTAAGATAACAAATTTGTGTTATATTAAGCCACTAAAAACAAAGAAAAAAAAGGGGGAGAAGTAACTTGCGGGGGAATACAACCTCAAACCTCAGACACTAATGTCTGTACTATGGAGAGTTTTCAAGGAGCAAGAATTTTTCAACTCTCCAATATCTAAAAGTGCCATATAACTAAGTCACATTTTACTCAAACATCTGATACCTGCCTCAACTACAAATGCAATTTCAACTGAGGATGCTTAAGTTAAATTCAGTTTGCAAGTCAGAGTTTACTAAGCCTTTTTACTATTAAAAAATATCCACCTGTTTAGAATTTCCAGGAGCTACATCTATGCCAGTGTAATGATGTTAAATAATATTTTTCTTGTTGTCTCAGAGTTGCAGTTAAAGTTCACACCCCAGGGGGGAAGGAGCTGAGAGTCCTACATTCTAAGTTCAGAGATACCAGCAGTTCAGGCCTGCATCTCTCTGCCAGAGAGAAAAAATCTGGGAGAGGGGTGTGGACTTTCGGAGACTATGATATTCATGTAAAGAAGTTATCTCCAACATCCCAAGGATGGAGGTGCTTCTAGAAAAACATTTTTAAAGATTGAAAGGAGAGATTAGCATTACTTTTGCTGTTTGACATGAATGTGGTCAACCGATTTGGTGACCAAACCAGTTACTGGCATAAAAGAAGAGAAGAGGGGGGCCTCCCTGGTGGTGCAACAGGTTAAGTCTCAGCACTACGAAGCTATCCACAGGCACTGCAGCATGAGTTTGATCCCCGGCCAGGGAGCTTCCCACATACCTCACCCACTGCTCCCCTCAGCAGTGTATATCAGTCACTCTGCCTGTTCTGCTCCCCACTCTATCTCAGGTGAATCCTCTCACCACCCCACACCTCTGGCCTACACCCCAGTTCTTGTATGCATAAATAAATAAATCTTTATAAAAAAAGAAGAGAAGAGGGATGTTAGTGTGTGTTATCCTGTTCTGCAGGAGCCAAAATTACCCCTAAACCTTGTTGTGTTTTTAGTTGCATCAACAGGTGAACGGATATACAAATTGTGGTATAATCATGTAATTGAATACAACCCAGCAAGAAAAAGAAATGATCTATTGATGCTCATAACAGCATGGATAAGTCTCAAAATATTTACTCAGAGTAAGAGAAGCCAGAACAAAAAAATTGATTGCATGCTGCATCAAAGGGGAAGGGGAAAGGGACTGGCTAGGAGTGAGGGACAAGGGTAGTGTTGGGAGTGATGGATGTGTTTATTACCTTTTTGGTGGTGATAGTTTCAAGATGTGTCAGGCTTTATTAAATTGTACACTTTAAACATGGGTAGTTCATTGGCAATGATACCACAATGAATCTGATAAAAATAAAAAATTGGACTGCAGTTAAAAAGTTATTGAAAGGTCATGGAATTGAACTGAAAGAGAATTGAGTCACTCTTCAGACATAAACGGGGTAGGCTGACAAAGGGAGTTTGGGGACGTGGATTGTATTAGTTTTAATCAGAGTAACACTGGTATATAACATTATACAGATTTTAAGTGCACAGAATGATAAATTAACAGCTGTATATACTGCAACATATTCACCATGAAGTCGAGTTTCCATCCTTCCCTATACAAATGGCCTTTTTACTTTATTTATCCACCTTTCTTACCCCTTCTAATGAGTGGAGACTTTACATCCGTTACAAAATCAGCCATTCACTTGCAGTCACCAATGGTTGTAGCCAATCCGAAGAGCCTCATTAGCCTGACATGAACTTGATTACTCATTGTTAGTTCTGCTAGTGCATTCTCAAGGTCTCTTGGACAATGCATCATGTGCTAGGGCTTGAAAATTAACCCCCGTCCTCTGAGATCTGAGCAACTGAGAAATAGACAAAGAACTTGGACGTCAAAATATTACCTTTAATTTGTGTAACTATATTGGCAAACTCAGCTTGAACCTAGGTCCCACACCTTCCCTTATGATTTCAACTTATCCTACCAGTACCTGGACAGTTGCAGTTTTCTCCCTCTGCTCTTCTTCCCACCCCTTCCCATCCCCAAGGCTGGAACAGTTGTAGTAGATTCACATGAAGAAGCAGGTCAGAGGGAAAGAGATTCTCTCTGTTCAGGTACTGAATATGTCACCAAGATGAGCAAACGCTGAGAAAATGTTTGGATTATAGGAGTTTATCTATCATTATAAACACCAACCTGATTGAGGTTAGGAGGCATATTTTTTTAATCACCAACTGTCCTCTATAAATAAATGAAAGGGTTCGCATCTAGGAACAATTTTTTTTTCCTGCACACATTGCTGATTTTAACACTAATCTCAGTACTTTTTCCCCCTCTGGTTGGTTTCTAGTTCACAAAACTGTCTTTAGCTAACTGACCTCTATCTTCTCCTGTAGCAAAGTTGTCACGCAAAATTCCCTCATATATGTCAGAAACTCCGCATCAGTTGTTTTTTAACTGTAAAGTGGCATGTGATATATATGAAGAGGAATGAGAATTGCTTTTTATTTTTAAATACTTGGATGCAAATGTTTTTCTCATTTAAGTATATTCAACTCTGTTCAGAAGGAGAGGGAGAATAAGAGAACGAGGGAGAGAGGGAGAGGGAGAGAAAGAGAGAGAGAGACAGCTCCACTTTTTTATTCAGCGTGTTTATGCCCCAAATCAAGCATGAGATAGGGGCTGTGAGCCTGTTGCCCATTCCTTAGCAGCTCTCAGAGTCCCTGTGTCTCTCATCCCACAAGTGGTTAGAAGGCACACATACTTTGTACAACATGGCTCCTAAATGGAATCCCTCTAACTCATGCAGTGCCAACCAAAGTAGTGATCTCTTCCAATGTTAGAGGAAAAAGTGATCTTGCTGTAATAAGAAGATAGTTTGTCTTCTATGTGGTGACTGTTTCTGTCCCAATACTACGATTGTAAGAGATTTTCAGGGGGAATGTCTTTCCTTTGCCTCCCACGCTACCTATTCAAACTAACCCCTGGATGAGATACAGTGCCTCTGTAATATTTGCTATTCAGCAGTGTCATTTAGTAAACAGATTTTGGGAGGAGCTCATTCTGTTTTCTCTCTGAGCGTATTTGCTTTTGACTTTGTGGCTGGTTTGCCAAGCTTGTTAACTTATCTGTAAGGCTTAACTTACTTTTTCCCCTAAGGGGTACAGTTTTGAATACCTTTGTATCTTGTTCTCTTCTCCATCTGTAGTAACAAAACCAATCGATTTTATACTAGGAGGTATTATTCTGTGCCTGTTCTGAAAATAAGGTTACCAGAGAGTTCATTGCGCTTTTTCTTTTAATGATATGAGAGCTTTCAGGGATTCGGGCCACTGAGCTTCTGACAAAGTTTTATAATAAACAGAGTCCTGGGGACCAGGGGACACAGGATTGCTGGTCCAATGAAAAAGTTTTCAGATTCTCTTCAATACCCTTGTTATTTACTTCTCATTTGTAGCTGCTTAAACAAAATCAACTTTCAGGCTCATTTGTCTCAACACATACTGGTTGATAGTCTATATTCACACTGCTGTGTTCTTTATTTATATGTATGTCTTTATTGGGAATTAGAGTGTTTAAATATTTTTATTCTTTAATAAATCATTCCTGGGAAGTCAATCCATTTTTTTAAAGATTTTTATTTATTTATGCATACAAGCTGGGGCACAGACCAGAGGTGTTGGGCAGTGAGAGGATTCACCAGAGACTCAGCAGGGAGCAGAACAGGCAGATGGAACAGGAAACACACCTCTGAGGGGAGCAGCAGGCGAGGCAGGAGAGGTCTGTCATGCCATGTGGGAGTACCGCCCCCACCTAGGCACCCAACTCGTGTGGCCGCCGCCGCCAGCTCCACAGCGCAGTGCCTAACCGCTGCGCCACCAGGGAGGCTGGATGTCAATCCCTTTTTTTAGAAACATGATCATTAAAGAAGGAAAAATTCTACACACATTTTTCTCTGGCCCATACTCTCCCACTGAACTTCACTGGTGATAAAACAAGTGAAATTCATGACCTTTCAAAACCCACAGGTGTCATAGGTATAAGCCTCTGTCAGCAAGCAATTTCCAAGCTTGGGTTTAGATAATGTCTTAGGATCAGGCAATGGCTCTACATTGCCTTCAAGAAGTGAGGCCAGCGGCAAGCACAGGCATCACAGGACAGTGGAGAACCCCAGACTTGTACTGCTGTTCAGGGTCCTTCATGTCCATGGGGAACAGCCATGTTGTTGTCATAGAACCATTGAAAGCATGAGCTAGAGTAGGTCTCTGGCATGACCCAATGAAACTATTTCTTTCTGCACAAAAGGAAATAGAGACCTGGTAATTTAATGTCTTACTCAAAGGCCATCAGACCAGTTAGTGGTAGAGCTAGGGGGAAAAAGAAAACAAACCAGATGTCATAATATCTCCACTATCATTTTGCTTCTCAAAGTATCATTTTGCTTCTTAAAACAAGTCCCATGATAGTTTCTGTATTTAATGAAAATACAGAAAAGTTCTCTGGAATTTTCCCAGTGACCTGGATGACTTGACTCCAAGAAAGAATGTAAAAGTCAGGAGAGACACACCATGGGTACATCACAGCTCCCGTAATGAAGGTGGCCGGTCCTGTGGGTCAAGGTTGAAGCAGTTGGCAAGAGAGTAGTGCCTGCCTCAAACACGCTTCACCACTAGGCAAATACAGGATTTCAATGCTTAGGACAACTTGTCCTTTAACCTTGTGATTTCAAACAGAGATGCGAAAGGAAATGTAGGTGAAGAGACACAAGACAATGATTAGGCATTTGTGAAGACCATTTATCAACTGGATGAAATGTGTCACAAATCAGTACAAATGCAAAATACAAGACACACTTTTAGAAAGGACAACTTTTCTAACATTGCTTAATCCAACTGCTGAATTTTTCTAAGGGATTAAAAAGATGTCTTGTTAATGGTTAGGAGAGGTTAGGTTATGTCTCATGGTTAGGTGAGATTAAAAGAGAATTTCATACAAAGGACACTGTTTTCAACAAACCTAGGGAGAAATAAAGGCCAAATTACTGGAGTGTCTCAACTGGCAGCCTTGTGATTAGAGGTACCCGGGGGGTGTGTAGAGGGGGTGTGTGGCAGGGGTGTGTGGAGGGGTGTAGCTAGAGAGCTGCAATCATGGTTTTCTATCTGGGGTTGACGTAGGTGTCAACAACCAACTGACAAGCTGGATATGTTGGGCAATTCTTGTGATAACTTCGTTCAAGCTTTTGCTCTTAGGCAAACACCTAAGTAAATAGACTCACATAACCTCTTGCTGGGATGCTCAGAGGCTGAGTGGGTTTCATTCGATGTGCTGTAAATACTTCATCCCACAGATGGTCAGGGTGGGGTGGTGTAAGGTGACAGGTACTTTCTTCTTCACAGATCCACCAATGACAAATTCTTTGCTTTACACTCTTAACCAGAGTTTGATGTAATCCTGACAATAAATGTCGAGCTAATACTACCTAATGTCATTATGTAAATATATAAAGAATTTTCCTCCAATTGAATCTTAATATGGGAAACCTGATTTTGTGAGTGCAAAAGGGAAAGCTATAGTACCAATGCTTTGATTATAAAAATTACATTTAATCTGCTGTGACCACAATTAGCTAGAAAAATAATTTCAAGAACATTGTGACTTTAGCTATTTCTGGAGAGCTGATGTTTCTAAAAATAAAAGATGTTAATTAAATTAAATAACAGATAGATTAAAATATATACATAGGCACATTTTTTCCTTTCAAGTGTAAATAAAATTTTACTTAATTCTGAAGTACAGTTGATATAGTTCTGATATGGTATCAGATATGGTTGATATAGTTGATATGGTATTTAAGAAAAATTAAGCTTTGTAGTAAAGGAACAAGTTTTGGGGATTTTGAGGATTTTTTAAAACAAGTGTGAAGCCTTATAATGATTTGAAAATTCTCCTGGTGCAATTGTATTGAGCATAATCCAGTTCACAGAGAAATATGGGGCTTTTTAAAACACCACACAAACAGATAAAACTGAAACAGGCTACTTTCCAAGGACTTTCAATTGAAAACAGTAATCAATGAAACCAATGTGTAAAACAAAGATGGAGTTTTACAGAAAACCTTGGTATAATATGGTAGTACCCACATTCTTGAATCTTCTTTCAAAACAACAGTTGTTATTATAGAAATAAAATTTTATTCTCCTACTCAGTCTCTTACACCTGAAGGAAAGAGCTAGAGTCAACCTCACTTCATTAAATTCATAAGTCTAAATGCAAGATTTCCTTTTAGTTTCATGTATCCAGTAAAAATTCATAGGCAATGGTCATCCATAAAGCCTAAAGTTTAAAAAAAGGGATATTCTCAAGTGAGACATTAGAGAAAAGTAAAATTCAACACTGTGCCAAGTTTTTACTAGAAGTCTTTTAGGATACAAATGAAACGACTTTCACTGGATTTGGTTGAGAGAAACACTGTACCAAGCCTTTCCCAGAGCATATTTTGACAACCACTATTTCCCTTGAATTTTAAGCTCATATAAATTACAAAGCAAATGAAATCCATATGTTTATGATTCACTGACACTCAGCCAATCAAAATGTAGTTGTAGGAGCTTCTTGAAGTCTGAGCAGCTTCTAAATCATAATTTGTCCTTATGAAATAGAACTCAGACAAAACTAGCTTGTATTTAATTATACAATTATTTTAAAACCATCTGAGGAATTTCACTGAATTCATGTGACTTAATACATCTCATTTTACTATCTCTTGTAAATAACAAGTAGTACAAATGTTTAGGCAAATAAATCCTCACTATTCCTTTTGCCCACTGCCTTTTTTGTTTCCACTGATTTTCAAGGGAACCAGAAGGAATTTGTCCTGCATAGACAAATCTGTCCTCTCCTTATAGCCAGGAACTAACTATATCCAGTTACTTTTCTCTCTAATTCTTCATGTAAGAAATAATCCTTCTCAGTTATGGCATCAAGCAGTTCTCAATCCTAGTTTGTGGTTGGACTTTTATTCAGGGGATTTTAGACAGTTTGATTATTGTTTTTAATTACTTAAACTGTTAGCGCCATAAGGGAGCAGCTAACACTCTGCCTGTTCTCAGCCTCCCATCCCCACATCTGGCACAACACCTGGCATGAAAGACCAGTAAGTGAAGGAATAAATATGACTGGTCTTGTTGAGGAACTGGTCCCCTGCCCTGTGTTCCTTGTTCCTCAAGAGAATACAAATGGAGTTACAATCAATTTATTTTAAGTAGACATGCTTTGGGATAATATAAAGATAAAATAGTCAAAATCAAAATATTATAATATTGTAATTACTCAGATTACTATATCATCAAAATTTCTTCAGGCAGTCTTTCAAATTTGCTAAATTTTAGTGAAAAGGGGGTTCAGGAGTTCACCAAAGGAAAGACCCACTGACATCTTTAGTGAGGCATCAGTAATATTCCACACTGCCCCCTAGAAAAGTTTCTCTCTCTCTCTCTCTCAAAGACAGTGTCTCTAGCACTAGAGATCTCTTTGTCACTTCTTCACCTACGCACTCATGGTCCTCTGGCTCTGCTAGGTATTTTAGACAAGAGCTTCATAAAATATATATATTTAATAGTTTGGTCACATTTCTCACTAAGCTTAACCCACAGATGATCCCACAATTATTTGCCAATCCCTTCTGAGATTTTGTTCTGGAATGCTCCCTTCTCAGCTGGGCTTAATGCATCAGTGAAATATAGAAAAAACAAAGTATTTAAGTTAGTTACACCTTGGTGCTTAAAGGAACTGTGTAACCTTGAGTTAAAGGCTCAACCTGTCTGAATTTTACCTTGGTTATTTAAAATGCAATTTTTATCACTAGCTTGAGAATTGAAGTAAGGATTAAATAAGAAAACATTATTTAGCACATAGTTTATTGTCATGTATGTAATTTATTTCCCCTATACTCTGACAGCTGAAGAATACCTTATCTACCTCTGCCCTCACTTTTGTTATTTCAGCACATACTCAGCAGATACTATCAGCTAGGCAATCTGTTAGGTAACTTGGACACTAAAGGGAAGAAAAAGAATATAACCATGTCCTTTTAAGATTCTGAATCAAGTGGGAGACATTAAACAACATACACTAATATATATTTATGAATTACAACATATTGTGAAAGAAGACTAAAATATTGTAAGAGCTGTTACTTGCAAACAACTATCTGCTGGTCCAGTGGCTCATTTCTAGACAAGTATCATAATTCATACAATGAGTTTTCATGGTCCTAGCTGCAGTCACATGTGATGCTTTCAAATCCTAATTGATTTTTAAAAATATTTATTTATTTATGCATATAAGCTGGGGTGTAGGCCGAGGTATGTTGGGGGTGGTGGTGAGAGGATTCACCAGAGACAGAGTGGGGAGCAGAACAGGCAGACCTACTGAAATACACTGCTGAGGGGAGCAGTGGGTGAGACAGGAGAGGTCTGCTGCGCCATGTGGGAAGCTCCCTGGCCAGGTATCGAACTCATGCTGCAGTGACTCTGGATAGCCTCATAGTGCTGCGACTTAACCCATTGTGCCACCAGGGAGGTCCCTCACAATTGATTTTTATAATGTGGGCAGGGATCAATGCTTGCGACCATCAGATAAAAGGATACATAAAAAAGAGTGGCAGATCTTTGTTAAAGCATTAATATAAAGAGAGACGAACATTATCAATACTGCTTACTTATCATAGACTGTCAAATTGTTAACAGACTTGCACCCCGAAGACTAGATGATATGTCTGCTTGTACTCGGGATAGACTGTAGGCAAGAATTTATTGACAACAGAGATCAGAAAGAAGTCATCATATTTTGCTACCCAGTATAGACAGCATTCTTTTTTTTCTTTCAACTTTACTGAGACACATTTTATAATTAAAAAATATTTAATGTATAAATATGCACATATTTTAATGTAGACATCCTAATGAGTTTGGACATATGAAGACCTCTGTGATACCATCACTATAATCAAGATATTAAAGAGTGAAACTTAGAAGTTAGTGATGAGATCTTTACATGGAGAAGAACTCTGCATGTATAAGATAGGAAAGGATTTTTAAGATATGTTATAGGCTTACTTTAATCCAATTAACTTATGTTCCAAAGTAACTGCAATTTAATATTGATAGCAGAGCAAATTATGATTAATAGCTTAAAGCTATAAACATTTGTATGTTTAAAGTTCATATGTTCCTAAGCTTAAATATACATATCAAATGTAAGCAATTCTTGAAATATATGAGTGTCTCCTTAGTGTAAGGATTCCAATGTTAAGAAAAGACATGGGAAAATAGCTCCACTGCTTTGGATACCCTATAGAAGTAGAACATGCAGTACTTGTCCTTCTGTGATTAACTTATTTCACTTAGTTTAATATATTCAATAGTATCACAAATGGTAGGATTGTTTTCATTTTTAAGGCTGAATAATATGCCATTATATGCATAAGCCACATCATTATATATCTTTTATACACATTTGGGTTGTTTCCTAGAATTGATATAGAAACAAATAAATGCCTTAGAAATCAACTCTAAGAAATACACTTTTTATTTTTAACCTGAGAATAAGGGGTAAAAAGGCTGAAATTTATTCCTCAGAGAAATGGATCTAAATGTTAATAAAACTGTTGTTGATTTTTGAAAGGAGCAAGTCCCCATTCCATTTCCTCTCTCGCTATGTCAGACCATCATAGCCAAGAGTTTCTTAGCACCACGCCCTTGGAATCATGGCTGAGATTTTTCCAATGTCTCCAGTCTCTATGGCACTTGTATTCTATAAACAGATTTTATTCACTAAAACCTTGTGCTTTTTAATCAGATAGTTGGCAAGGTTGCTATTTGCTGCTCACAAATAATTTGTCTTTTTGAAAAGTACACCTGTTGACTTACAATGCTCTTTTCATGTTGGATTTTCATGTTAATCATTTTTTAGTAAATATTTGCAGCATGAGTCCCTCCTTTCAGAAATAGATCTGAACATCTAAATTCATGAGGAATCAATTTTGTTAGCTCTGCTGGAAAAACACAGACCTGAGGATGTCAACCAAATCCCCAGGCCTGGTTATGAGTGGTCATCAGACCATCAAATAATCAAGGACCCTAGCTGGTCACAAATACCAGCCAGGGACATTCAGAAGTTACCCTGACTCATATTGCATTCTTGGTCATACCACCAGTTCTTGGTCATATTGTATTCTTGTTCATAATACCAGTTCTTGGTCATAATACCTAATTTTCATAGGTAACCATAGTGAGAATTGTTTGTTTGGAATGATAAGATGTTGATGAGTATTATAACTCAAACAACACACATTATAGTATTTTGATCCCACAAAGTTGTACATTATAGGGATCTGATCATCATATGAAAATTAACAAACTCCTAAAACATATTTTTTTCACATTTCTGCTACTATGGCATTTAAGAAATAAGAATTACTTAGATCAGAGATCCACTTTTAATAATCATTCAGGCAAACTTTCGTTCTTTCCTACACATTTTATATTATTTATAAAATAAATATTAGGTAATAGAGTCCTTTAATATGTGCTTTCATTTATTATCAGACAACCTCACAACTTAAAGAATTCAAAATATAGGAGATTGATGATAAGAAAAAGTGAAATTCACCTAATCCAGTTCTAGTCTAGTAGAGTAGAAAGAAGTAGATGGATGCAGATTCCATAGTTACAGCCGTTTAAGCCTAAAACTCCAAGGAAATAGTCCCAACTTCTCCATGAAAACATGTAGCTTGTTTGAGGTTATAGTTCTTCTCTACATCTTGTGCTTCCTGAATATTTTCTATCCATATTATTATGACACTTTATTCCATTCTGAGAGTTATGAGATTTGAAGTGAAAGGATTTCTCCAGGTGAGAGGACAAGAGCAAACATTGTACAAGTGTTTTATCATCCCTTAAGTCAGTGCTCCTCAAACTTCGCTGAAGATAAGGAAGATTGAAGCACTTGTTAAAAACATTAATTCTCAATTTGTGTCTTTGAAGAATCTAATTCAATCAGTATAGAGTAGGATACACTGACGTCCCATTTTAGTAAGTTACCAGGATGTTATCATCAGGGCACCTCGGAAGATGTTGAGTTAAAGTAGGTTTTTTTACATTGTGGTTCAAGGACCATGTTTAAAGAATCAGACTAACAAAGGAAGAACAGCAGGTTAGTCTCTGCCAAGACAAGTAGTCAGGAATCGGGGTTGAAATTCTAGCAGTCCTGCTGACTAAGGGGAGCTCATTTGAGGAAAAACTTTTCAAATTGGTTTATCCAGAGAAGGTGCCTTTATTAACTTCTGACCCTTATCAGAACAGTCTACAATGCTGGTTATAGATAAAGATTCTTAGGTTCTCACCCCAATCTACTGGGAAAAAAAATCTCTGGATTGGATTGTAAACAAACTCCCCCATACGCTACTGCGGTGACTCAAATACATATAAAATTAGAGAACCACTCTGATACCTTTTCCTAAATCCTTTAAACAGCAATTTCATTGATAGATGTGGACTTTTGTTCTTTGCATTGTCAATCTTTTAGGACTAATGTCAGAAACTGCCAGGGCACTGAACAGAAATTAGAAAGGAATCTGGGGCTTGGTGCTTCAATAGTGCAACATGGAAAACCAAAGTTCCAAAGGCACTCAAATAATTTCTTAAAAACTCCAGCTCTGGAACCTATTTATAATAAACACTACAAACCCAAACTGTGACTCTTATTACTGGAACTCAACCACCACTACTCTGACCAAAGCAGCACTAGTGTCTTTGTTTCCATATTTTACAGGATTCTATTCCTTATGTCAAATCACTCAGCAACTCATTTCAAAGTTCCTCTCTCTTCTCTATGCATTTTGCAAGGCCCTGAACCAAAACTCCTGATATTTCATCTTATTCAGTGGCATTGCTTTCCAGTAAGTGATTCTCTCTGCAGCCCTTGCTCCATCCTGCTTTCTTCTTTTCACCTGCCTGGCTGTTATCCACTCCCCCACTCCTGCTTCTGTGCTCAGCCTCATGTAACCTCAGTGCCAGGGACATGCTGGTTTCCTTCCTATGGGATAGAACGAACAGCTCCTTTGGATACCCACAACTGATTAAGTAGAGCAAGAGCTTTTGGGTTCAGATATCTGGGGACAGATGTGGTTGAATTGGTTTTTATTTACTCTCCTATTTAGTTCTGTGACTTGGCTGTTGCTGTCGTACTTATATGAGTCCAAAACATTTCACAAGTTGGTCTCTGATTTAAAGTCTAGTGAAATGAGATATGAAGAAAGGGCAAAATTGAGAATAACCACAAAATGTAAGCAAGTTTCCCAGTACTTATTTATCATATAACTGGAAGTCTATATATTGTGACCACCTTTATCCAAATCCCTCAACCCACGCCACTTCCAGCTTTGGTAACAAATCTGATTTCTTTCTATGAGTTGTTTTTTAATCCCCCATATAAGTGAGATCATACAGTATTAATTTTTCTGTTTGATTTATTCACTTAGCATGATATCTTCAAAGTCCATCCACAGTCAACACTGTTGTATGACATATTTAAAAATTGTTAAGACAGTAGATCCTAAAAGTTTCCATAACAAGGGAAGGGGGGAATTTTGGTAACCATATGTGGTGATGGATGTTAAGTAATTGTGGAATCATTTAACGATACCTATCTGTCAAAGCTTTATGCCATGCACCTAAAACTTATGCAAAGCTACAATATATGTCAACTACATTGCAATAAAACTGAAAAAAAAAACTTAAGCAACTTCACTTTATAGCTGCCTGTAAATTTTCATAGTGATTTAAATACTGCTTTCTTCTTTCTTAGAATATTTACTGTTAGAATTTCCTTTTGAATTTATATCTGAATTTTTCTCCTGATTCCTGCCTTTTAAAACAGTGAATGCCTATAAATGTGTGTAAGCCTACCCACTTGGAGACAAGTGAGGGTGACTTTTTAAGTCTCAGATTCCTGCTCTGTATTGTCATTATTGCAGCTGCTTCTGCTCCTGGTTAAGTAGACCCTGCCTAATCAGAGTTCAGAAGATTCTATTAGACATGTCTGGGAAGAAAGACATTTGACTTATTAAAAGGACTGCTCTTTAATGTGGTTTTACTCAGTCTCAATTTACAAGAGTCATAAATAACACATAAGAGATCAAAATAATATTTAATATTTTTAAATCACCAAGGAATAAAATGAGCATTGATTTTTTGGAAATCATTAGTTGAGGCACAAGGAAGTCTGATGGATAAAGATAAAAAACTGTATGATTTCACTCGTATAGTACATAAAGAAACAAAACACATGAAAAATAAAACAAATGAATAAATGAAATGAGAATAAACTTTCAGAAGATAAGACACATTACTGTTTATCAGAAGGGAAGAGGGAAAGAGGAAGGGTAAATTGGGAGAACTTTTAGTGGTGAACTTAATATAGTTTGTGCAGAGATTGACTTATAAGGCAGCACACTTGAAACATATAATGTTAAATGCAGTATGTCAATAAAAATTTAAAAAGTCAAAAAATGCAGTTGTAATCCACTAACTCTTCCTAAAAGCTACTGTCACAGACTAGATTGAGTTATGACTTGTTATTGTCCATGATCATTACAAAATTATCATTTCTGAAAATGAAAGGATATGTATTTTATTATTAGATGTTATTAACGAGGTACACTTTCCTTCTATAATACAAAGTGAGGTTTCAGTCTTATAAAGTCCTCTTTGTCCCCAAGAATATGCCACCAGAGAACTGGGTTACAGACAGACGACTACTGAGTGCTCACACAACTTACGTAGGCTTGGGTCATTCTTACCAACTCAGTTTAAATGGTGTCAAGCATCTTGTGGTAGAGATGGTCTAACAAGTTGGGTAATCAAAGCATTTTCAGTGACCTTAGGTATGGAAATGTGTGCTTGAGAACCAACATAGATTTAAAGTGCATCTCTTATTCCCAACCCTTTGTTCCCTGAGGCATATGGCAGGGGGAGGGATGGAGAGCGGTCACAACAGGGAGGGGAACACACAGGACTACGGTGCTGGTTCACAGACGCTGGGTGGTGGGAGAATTAAGGGGACCACACCTGAGGGGAGAAATCGAATATTGTACAAGAATGAACAATGGTGTAAGAAAATAAAGTGTGTCTCCTCTCAGAACAGCAAAGGCTAACACTAGACAGGTTTGACACATGGATAACTGAACCACTCACATGATGGGAATAAAACACCAGTTCAGGTGCTGACTTCACAGAGGAAGAAGCTTAGCTCACATCCACCTGCAGTGTGTTCCCAGTCAAAGAAAGGGGGAGACTTAGGCAAACTTTCAAATCCCATCGTATCTCCCTCCATCATTTCCTGCCTGATTGCACTTCATTGTATTTAAAGCTACCAGAGAACATTTGATTGAAAAAAATTTTCTGTCGCGCGCGGTCCCCTGTCCAGCAGGAAGAAAGACGCGACTCGGAGGTGATCTTCAAAATGGTCTCTTCAACCTCTTTATTGTTCTCCTTATATACAATGTTTCCACCAATCCTCATACTGTGCTATTGGGCTGCTCCAATCAGGGTAAAGGTCAAACTGGGCCCGACCAATGGTCTTAGTGATCACGCACGCACGAGCTCCAAAGCCGCTGTACACGTGAACATCACGGGCTATGGCTATCCTGTTTACCCACTCTCAAAGCTCCGCCCCCTCATTCCTCGGGCGCCATCTTGTAATGGCGGACCTAGCTCCTCTTTCCTCCGGC
>PVIJ01003909.1:0-13229 GCA_004024925.1 Scalopus aquaticus | reverse complement strand
ACTGCGCCCCACAATTTTCTGTTTTATTTGAAAAATAGAAAAAAAATGTAAAACCCTCTTTTTATTCAGATAATTTGGGAAACTTTGAGCTGCTACCTTACATTGTGGAAGCTTGGGTTAAGGCGGGGAGGGTGGGGCGCCGCTGAAGGCTGGGGAACAGATGTGGAGGACACAGAGCAAGGCTGCTGCTGTTTTCACTCTGCCCTAGGATTCTGTCCTGGAAAGAAAGTAAATCCGTGCTACATTTGTCAAAGCAATTCCTCAAAGTGCTATATCCTTAGCAATATATTTGAAAAGTAGGATTTATATTTCAAAAGCTTTAGAAAGAGATCTGGCACTTATGTTGGTTTAAAAAGAAGATGAGGCAATAGATGGGAAGGTTTTGATTAAAGGTTCTGCCGGAGTAATGGGGTGTTCCACTGTTTAAATTCAAGGTACAGACATTATCACCTCAAATCTTAGCAGGGGTGTTAAAATGGAAAGGATGGGATACTGCTTAGTTTCAAGGATTAGAAAACAATTCAAAGTTTATAAGTTCATAAACATCTGGAATCCACCTTACTGGCCTCAACTGGTCACAAGAAAGGCTCTTAGTAGATTTTTGAGTAGCTTCCTGCTCTAATCAGGAAATACATGTGCACTTATCTTTTCCTACTACATTTCCACTTTGTTTTCAGGTACAATGGGATTTGCATGTATATAGGGGATGCAAAATGAGCAAATACATCATATATTATTATTAGATGGTTATTTCCATAGGTTTTACTATAGACCTTTAGTAGTTAGTGAGATTTTTCTGGTAATTTGTTTAAAATGCAATTTTAATAGAGGCCCCTCTATTTGTACACGTTTTTATATTTATATACATAAGTGTATATACATGCATATACAACACACACATTTACATCTACATACATATTTATTTATGAAATATAAAGTGGGTGTATCATTCTGGTGTTCAAAGGTATGTCTATATAAATGTTACAATCATTTTGTGTTGGGGGAAGGTGTAGCACTACACATGAGGAAATATGATTTTATCTTTGGTAAAGTTCACTATAAGAAATTAAAAGGCAAATTTTAAAGACTTCTCCTGTATATCTAAAAAAAACAAATACACCAGCTGGCTTAATGAAGGAAAAAACAGGTAAGAATAACATTCAGAATCTCTCCATTTTTCTCCAGGGAGTAGCTACTTAGTACTATAAAGAATTGCAAATATTAACATTTTCAGTTTACACGGAAAGTTTGAAACTATACTACAAGTTTCAAAGACTAACTTCTGAGTCCTGAGCCTTTGCCAATACACAGCATTTATTTTTGGCTCTATGTGTGCTTACAGAGTTTGCTTATACCAAGCTTTATGTAGGTTTTGATTTTTGTCCGAAAGTTTTGTCCAAACTTCTAATGAGCTCTCCTTTCAGACAGGTTAGGAGCCTTTCCTTAGGGGCAGAAATGTTTGCACCAATTTGGGTCAATTTAAATAAACAAAGCCAATGATGGCAATGGAGAGAATACACGCGAACCCAGTGCTGGGGCCTCATGCCACAGCAGGAATGAGTCATCAGTAAGGCAGAGTTCCCAGAGTAAATAATTTCCATTTTACCACTGGGCTGGAAGATAAGGATAGGGCTGACCTTTAAAAAATTGCTTGAAAAATTTGACATCTTTATATATTAATATATAAAAATATATAAATATATACATATACATATATTTATATCTATATATCTTAAACTCTGACCTTCCTAGTCCCTAAAATACTGGGTATGGTGGGGAGAAATCTTACTAGTATAGAAAAACTCCCCAGGGCCAAACATGAGTATAAGAGATTACAAAAACTTGATTATGGAAAATAATAACTAAAAACTGGATTATGAAACCTAATTAAAGACAAAGACTTTTTTTTTTCACCAAAAGGCAAAGTAATCAAGCCCTAATTTTATTTTAAGTTTGCTGAGCCCAGTGATTTTTTTTTTTTCCTAAGGTAAAGTCGAATGACCTTACACTCCTTGAAGTTAAAGTAAATTGTAGGTAACAATTTATTCCACAAACATATCAAAGAAGTTTGAAAACAAGCAACCATGCAAATTTGGTTTATTATCCAAAGGCTTATTATCCAGAATTATGATTTAAGTAAAGATTTCAACTTAGGTAAGAAACAGATATGAGAATATGTAATCAATCTATTGGCGGCACAGACAAGTTCTGGCCAATCATTCGATCACTATGAATTCTCTATGTGGCAAGCGCTCTGCCAGAAAATGGAAAATTAAAAATTGAAATGGAGTCACTCAAGGTACAGTGATTACCTGAACATGGAACAGAGTATTGTAATAGACCATGACAAGAAGCTTATCAACCCAGTATTCTGGGAAAGTACCAGTGCCCAGTACCTAGGTGTCAGAAGATGGCGCTTGCCTCAGAGAACTGGGAAAGGCTCCTGATGAGGTGACTTTCAAACTAAGTCTTATTCTTGACGAAGGAGGAGCTGGTCATTTCAGGCAAGGGAAACCACCTGGGCAAAGATATGGAACCCTAAAACCATCAGATCTTTTAGAAAGCCTTATTGTCGCTGGAGCATAAACATCGGTAGGTAAGTAAAAGGGAAGAGATGAGGTATGTGGGTAAATTTTCCCGCATTATCCTGGTCTGTTCATTTTATTTATAAAATTAGACTAAATGATCTTTAACTTTTAAAATTCTATGACCCTATGAGAGGAAAAAAAAATCTGTTCTTAGTTGGAAGCAAAGAACTCTTTGGGGTGAACAAGGGTGTGGGATTGTTTCCATGAAAATGAAGATTTGCAGCTGCTTCACACAAGCCACATTAACTTAAAAAAAGAGAGAGACTTTTTTCTATTCTTAGTATACTTTGACATGTGTCTCTAGTACTATTTGGAAAGAAGATGGCAATTTTCCTTCCAATAATAGATAAGTTTCTTTTTATTTTCTTTTATTAGACTCTCTCACAAATGGAAATATTTGTCCTGGTATTGTTCTTAGACAGAAAGCATGTATTTTAAAAACAGGCAATGTACTTCTAAGAACCAGTTTGCTGTCATTTACAGATAAGCATTTATGCCAGAAAGTTAGGATCGAAGTTCTAGGAGGAATAGCCTTGTAACAAGGATGTTTGCAGACCTCAGCAGCCAAACTGAAACCAAAGTTATTGGAACAAAGGGAATGACCTGCAAAACTGAAATGCAGCTAATGAATGAAAGAGAAATAATCTAATAAGAGAAATAAAATAAATATTTCCCATGTGGCACATGCTTGCTATAAAATACCCCACAGAAAATGAAAAAAAAAAAAAAACACAAAAAACAGGTGCTTATAAAAAAATACATTTGGGATTAAAAAAGAACACATTATATTGAAACTACTTTGGGCATACATATTCATGGGGAATACATGAATTTGTTGATTATTTAAATAATTAAAATTTAACTTAAACACAAAAACTATAGCTAAACCTTAACTTTAAGTTCTAGGAAAAGATGATTACTTTTCCAAATGATTTTTTTAGGGTGTAGTTTTAAAAATGTTAAGGAAAATCAAACAACATGATTTTTAAAAACTTAGATTTTTTTTTAGGTAATTTCTTTTGGTTTCCAAAGTTCTAAAGAGTACTTGAGACATATTTGCTACAAAATCAATAATTAAAAGACCACTGTCTGACACAAACAACTTCATCCCAACAACCTCGCACATTATCCTTAATAGATTAAAAAAAGACAGTGCCTCAGACAGGAAATCTTTGCATTTCTCTGTTCTCATGCCTTTTTATAGTCACCTTGCCCCATACTTTGATCCATGCAAAGCTTACCCACACTTAAAGATTGACTTCAAACTCCCTCCCCTATAAAACATGCATTTGCTCATCTCTGCTCGAATAATTGTTTTTTGTTCAAGTCTTCACTACATGCTATCCACCGCTTATCCGGCAACTAATCCCACGCTAGCTCTCGCTTTGTTACCCTGAATTCACATGTTCACTCTCACTGTGAACAGGTGCTTGTGCCCGGTCTCCACAACAAGCTCATTGCTGGAGGACAGAGACCTTTTCTTCCTGGCACCTCAACGGAGTTTAGTTCAGTAAATATTTGGTAATTTGAATAATTGGTTAATTCAACAAACATTTACCGGGCAGCTACCATGTGAAATAAACTAACATAGATTCTGTATCTTTCTCTAGGTTTGCCATGAAGAATGACAACAGGGCCTCCCCCATGGCGCAGCGGTTAAGCGCTGCGCTATGGAGCTGTCGGCAGCGGGGACGCGAGTTGGACGCCCGGCCGGGGAGAATCCCACATGGTGCGGCAGACCTCTCCTGCCTTGCCCGCTGCTCCCCTCAGCAGTGTATTTCTGATCTGCCTGTTCTGCTACCCGCTCCGTCTCTGGTGAACCCTCTCGCCGCCCCACGCCTCTGGCCTGTACCCCAGCTTGTATGTATAAATAAAAAATAAAAAATAAATCTTAAAAAAAAAAAGAATGACAACAAACCCAAAGTCAAATTTAAAAACTTCAATCCTCTTAGACGAGGTGCTTATTTCCATAATTTTAACAATTTAAGATTTTCACTTGGCTAAAAGAAGGAGGGGGAGGAGGAATTGAAATATCTGCATGGCTTTAAAAATCTAAATGTTTATATTCCTTTTCATCTCCGTAACCGCATTATTATTTATGTCATAGATTGATGAGTAGGAGTGTGATGACACAAGGGTTACACGCTCTTGCTCTGAACTCCAGACTCAGGGATTTCCCATGGCTCTCTTGAAGCAGATGTGAACCTCTGTCTGAAAATGCCCCAGTGATGTAGATGACATCCATATCCCCAATAACACAGTGATCTTACTAATAATCTAGTATAAAGGATATGGGAATTTGAATTAGATAATCTGATTTTGAATCTACCTATACTTATTAATCAAGTTGCTTAGCCTCAGTTCTCTTTGGAAAACTGGGGATAATTACAACAATTTTGTCTTAGAAGTGTTGGTGTAAGAAGAAAGAAATGTATCAGTAAGTGAAAAGGTATTTGCAAATTATAAGGTGCTTCAAGTTGTGAGTACAGATATCATAATGGCCCATCCATCCTCTGCAATTCATTCAATAAATACTATTTCATATCATGGACCGTCACCAACATTCCTTATACTAGGAATTTGAAAATCAACTGATTCTGGCAATCAAATAAAAACCTTAGCACATCATTTTGTTTTGTTATTTTTAGATGAGTGGGGTTTTTTTAAGTTGCATGAAGGGAGCTTTAGCTCTTTCATTTCCTCAAAATTTAAGCATGAATTGGGAGGATTTAATCATGAAATTAGGTTCCTTATATTTTGTTTCAAATGTCAGCATAAGGTATATTGTAAAAAAAAAAAAACCAAAAACCCCAAAACAAAAACTCCACTATAGAACCGAAGGCATTTATTAATTTTTTTTAAATAAGGAGTTTTAAAGCCTATACATGATGCTTTAAAACAGTGAAGTATCAGACCAGCCTATTCAGACATAAACAATCAAAACAAAACAAAACAGAAATTTATCTAGTAGTGAAAGGCTAGAAACAAAAGGCATGTCAACACTATATCCACATAGGTAAATTTATTTTTCACAGGGGTGGGAAATGAGCACTTCTGAAATTACACATGTACTGAGGTTGGACAAATAAGAAAATAAATTGAGATCCAGATTTCACACTGTCAAATAAATAAAAATAAGTAGAATGGACCTGTGGTTCTGTACTAAAGTCAGATCTATCAGCATGAACTCCTGTTTAATGACGTATATACATGCACAATTACAAAGAAGTGGAAATGATTGCGGAATATATGTTTGTACATGAATTAATATACATACATACATATATTGGTTTAGCAGCAGTAACACCCCAATAGCAGTAAGTGCACTGAGTAGCCAGATTTTCATTTCTAAATATTATTCTCCAACAAAGGAACAGCTCCTTGAAGAAAGGGTTGATTCCAGGGTTGGGGAAAACATTAGGAGAAACAGGGTGAAGGGTAAATGTACTATCTTTGTAACTTTTCTGCAAATCTAAAATTATTCTGAAATAATAAGTTTGTTTAAAAACTTTCCCTATTTGGCAATAAAAAGGAGTGAGATACCTGCATAGGCTACAGCCTGGATGAACCTGGGAGGCATTGTTAAGTGGGGGGGGGGGAAGCCATTCACATAAGGAGGTATGGTGTTTATGACTCCATCTGTATGAACTATCCAAAATAGGCAAATTCACAGTGACAGAAATTAGACTAGTGATTATGTAGGGCTGGGGGTATGGGGGCAGTGGTGGTAGGGTTTGGAAAAGGAGGAAGGTGAGTAATTGCAAATCACTATGGGTTTTTTTTTGGGGGGGTATGTGATGAAAGTGTTCTAAAATTGACTGTGGTGATGATTACACAACTGTGAGCAGACTAAAACCCACTGAGTTGTATGCTTTAATTAGGTGAATTGCATGATATGTGAACATTATCTCATTAAAGCTTGATATTACTATCTTTTAAATCTCCAGAGCAGATGTCATCTGTGACTGAATGTTGGAGTTCGAAAACCACCACCACCATCAGACTCAGATTTTCTCCATTTCTTGGTTCCCTCTACCTTTTTGTTGGTGGCTGCCTTGGACTCTCATGGACTGTCCACGTTCATGTTAACTCACTTCCTAGCAGTCCTAGTGACACTAGTATCCTTTCTTCCCACACTCCCACAAAATTCACATTTCATTTCACCGGTTCTAATTGGATGATGAGAAATTCCTAAACCAAACACCCTCTCTCCCCCCATGCTTGTATGATGGGACTGGGGAGGAAGGGGTGGATAGGTTTGGATGGCATTGACAGTTACTCAGAAAAACAAACAAACCCATTGCTAGGCTAGCAAGATACTGTGAGTGAATGCTGAGGAGTGAAACAACACATACCTGCCATGATTTTCTTATTATCTATAGCAAGATTGATTGAAAGCAATCTTTAATTTAGTAAAATTAATGGAATTTCTTTTTTAAAACTAAAGTTTTCTCTTAGTAGTCACCAAAAACACAAAAGGAATGAGAAAAAAACCTGTATTTGTTTTGAGATGTACTCAAATGCAGAATACAAAAACATTGGTGCTTTTTTTAAAAAAAAGAGCAATTTGTTTCATTTTAAACTTCACTGAGAGCAAAATTCATACTGCCAACTAAAATGCAAATTGTTTCAGGACAGATGAAAACTCATCAAGCCCATAGCTATTAGCTAAATTGCCTATTCAAATACAAATTAAAACTAGTTAAATGAATACAATTAAAAATTCAGTAATTCAGTTGAGTTACACATATTTCAAACATGTGACTGACCTGGTCAGAATAGATGAATATTTCTATCAAGGCAAGACACTGAATTACACAGCAAAGCCTAAAGTTATTTCTAGAAGTTTATCACTGATCACATGTTTAAAAACATCTCATATAAAACAACTTAATTAGACAGGCAAAAGCATATACTGGTAGTTACAAAGAAAGACTCACTTTTCTTTACCTTTAGTTCCTTAATATCTAGGCAACTCCCAGTTTCATAAGTCAATGTAGCATAGTTGTTTAACTCCTACAGGTTAGTTATTTTTCTAGCTGTTATTCTCAATAAATCTCAAGAACTGTTAATTTTTTAGAAGGAAATACTCTTCAAATAGATAAAATTCATAGTGATAATTGGTTGCCACAGTTAAAGGTAACACACTCTTTTCCCCCCACTCTTTTTAGAATATTTAGAAAATATCTAAAGTGTCTACTTTCTAGGAGACATCGGGTATTAGCAAATACATGAAATCTCAAGTGTAAAGGAATTTGTGTGGCTTTACCTCTTTACACAACTCTGTCCCCTTCCCTCACTCCTCACTCTGTTCTGTGAGAACATTGGTTGGGAACCAGTAAAAATCAACTCCATTTTGAGAGCATTTCCCTCAAAGAAGACTGTAGGAGCACTGCTTCGGGTGACCTCTGTGGTGGTGGTGGCATGTATGTGGAGGCAGAGGGAGTGGGGAGGCAAGATGTAAGAGGTCAGCAACATCGCCCATCAGCAACTACTTCCACAGAGATGTACAGGAAATGTTCATGATCGAGTTTCAGTTGAAATTCCGAGCAGGAAATGACTATTCTCATCAAAGGGGACTTTAAAGGTTCCCAGAGACCCAAGAAGGCAGTGAGGCAGATTGCACTATTGAGAAATTTGCCAAAGTATGAAGTCAAATAATGAGCTCTCAAGTTGAAGCGATAGAGTCAGTCAGTAATCAGCTGTTTCATTAAGTAGTTAATCAGGTGAAGGAGACTGGGAGGAATCCAAGCCTTTGGGAGAAACGGAGTAAGTAAAACTTAATTCTCTAGGACATTAAGCAAATACATAAGCCAAGACCAGGAATGTCTGCTGTACTGTCGGTGGCTAATAGTGCACAATTTCGGACCTATCATCTCCTTCAATTTTCATTCTGAGTCTTTCACTTTTCTTATTTGTGTTATTATAGTAGTGAGGTGAAGTACATACAGCATTTGCCTGTTATGGTACATAGTTAATAAGGGGAGAAAGATGCTATTTGTAACATTAACTGACTTCTAAGAACATCCAATGGAGAGGCACTTTGTGTTGCCCAAGACCTAACTGGTTAGTGTGTGCTGAGTGTAGGAGACAGTGAGTGTTGACTTGTTCCACACAAAGCAGCAGAATTTGGAGTTCAAGTCACTCTTGGTGGAAAAGGGCTGGAGAAATGAATGTAAGTAGAGAAAAACAGAAAGAAGAAAGTTAGGTGAAGGGACGATTGGGAAACTGTAGCAGGTGAGCGAGACAGCACTTTAACAGCAGAAATGACAGATGTTTTGAGTGAAAATATTATAGACCTTCCCCATATATTGCACAGGTATGCAAAATTGGAACACTCTTCACTTTTCTAGAATTTTTGTTAAAGATTTATTTACTTATACATACAAGAGTTGGGGTATAGGCCAGAGGTGGGGAGGGGGCGTGAGAGGATTCACCAGAGACAGATTGGGGAGCAGGACAGGCTATTGACTTAAGTACACTGCTGAGGGGAGCAGCAGACGAGACAGGAGAGGTCTGCTGCGTCATGTGGGAAGCTCCCTGGCTGGGGATTGAACTCATGCTGCAGTGGCTGCGGATAGCTTCATAGTGCTGAGACTTAACCCCTTGAGTCACTGGGAGGCCCTTTTCTAGAATTTTAAATTTAATTTTGGTGTTACTTTTTGCTCTCCCATATATGTACATGTTCTTCCACCAAAGCACCTACGCCAATACCCCTTCTGCTGCCTTCCCTATGCCCCATTTGCAATAATTGAACTAAACTATAAGTCCCCCTTTCGATAGCATAGTACAAAAGTTACCTTCTGATTCAAGGTTAGCTCAGGTACTTAGAGTTTGAAATGGTAGATTATGGCAATCTTTAATCATTTCCTGTTGTCCCTCAACTCTTTCCTTCTCTGCTCAGGAGGTGACATAAGTTCCAGAAGGAAAGGAATTTATCACTGGGGTCAGGGCAAGAGAGTGCTTGGTCCTCAATCACCCTGTGTCTTTCTCTGGCAACACCGAGATGCAGCTTACCCCACTCATCTCTGTATCCATGCCCTGCTATGTGTACTGAAATGATGACTGTCCTGCCAACCACTCCTGATTATCTGTTCAATGTAGGTCACTCTGGGTGCTATTCACAGGGTGGGACAAATCCCAGCTTTTATGTCATCCACTGGCCTGGGTACCAACTACATCCCCTCTCAGGAGCAAGAGAAATTACTGCTGCTATCCCCACATTACCCTGGGGGTCCATGAGGTTACCCTTGAGCCAGCCATCTGGGCATCTTGCTCAGATTTTGCTGGTGCCTGTTAGATGCTGAGTGCCCCTAAGAGACTTGCAGTCTTCCCAGCTCAAGTTCTGAGAAGGAAGGTCAAGTCCTTTCCTGCATTGGGTCCCCTGACCCCCTCTCAGATGGGTCCAGAAACATAAACTCATTATCTTACTATCCTCTGCCCTTTGAAGATCTTTCCCCCATTAAGAAAAGCTTTTTATAGTGGTGGGACCAGTTTGCATTCCCACCAGCAGTGTAGAAAAGTTCCTTTTTTGCCACATCCTTTTCAGCATTTGCTGTTGCCTGTATTTTAAATGTGTGCCATCCTCACAGGTGTGAGCTGTATGGCAATTCTCAAACTGCTAAAAATGGAGCTTCCATATGACCCAGCAACACCGCTTTTGGGAATCTACCCAAAGGACACAAAAACACTAATCCAAAAGGATTCATGCACCCGTATGTTCATTGCGGCACTGTTCACAATAGCAAAGGTATGGAAGCAACCCAGATGTCCAAAAATAGATGACTGGATCCAGAAGATGTGGTACATATACACAATGGAATACTATTCAGCATTCAAAGATAAACACATGCAATTTGCAGCGACATGGATGGAACTAGAAGAGATCATGTTCAGCGAAATAAGCCAGAAAGAAAGAGAAAAATATCAAATGGTTTCACTTATAACAGGACTATAGGAAAACCAAATAGGAGAGAGACATTCAGCGGGGGAGGGGAGGATAAAGGCACAACATGGAGTCGAAAAGGACACAAGGGACCATGGAGATGGGTCACGGGTGAATTGGTGGTTGGTTACCCAAGGGGAATACAAAATGTAAAAGATATAAAAAACAATAAAAATATACATATATTAAAAAAAATAAACTCACACACATTCCTGAAAAAAAAAAAAAGAAAAGCTTTTTATCTTCTTCACGTGTGGCTGGAAGTGGGCTTTTCATCTTTCTCCTTTCCATATATTGCTTGAGGGTAAATTTTGGCTCTTGGAAATTAAAGTTAAGTTTTTGGAATTCAGAAACCATTTTCTTTCTTAGGTGCTGTGGCTTTCCATTAAACTTTCTGCTAATCACTTTTGGTTCCAGTGACTTCTGAAGTGTAGACAAGAGATATTAGAGCTTCTTGAGTAGGAAGGAAAGATAAGGGTAAAAGTGAAAGCAGTCCTCAAAAGCCAAAACCAAAAACTAGCCCTGCATTCTTTCTGCTCATAGCTTAGCTATTAACTAATTCTAACCATTTCTTGTTTTTTCAGCCTGGTGAGTTAATTCAGATAACTTACGACCCCTTTTGTTATTATACCAGGACTGACTTGTTTCTCCCAAGCAAGTCTGCTTCTCCAGATAAAGAAAACCTAGCAACCAGTGTCCAGCCCAGTACACAAGGCACACACATGCATCACAGAAGGATCTGACCACCAGCCTATATACAGACAAGAGCCTACCTCCACCAATGATCTTCAGCCAACTCTGCATTCCTGTCTCCCCATTTCTTCCCCCATGACCTCCTGCCAAACTTGAATTTCTGTGCCCCCTGCCATTTCTCCAACCGATGAAATTTAATGCTTTTGTCCTCCTGAACCCCGTTCCCCAAATGTGATATAAGTTCATTCCCTTGGCCATCTGGGGAGAGAGAGCTGAGTCTGGGTGCTTCTTTTTCCAGTTAGCCAGCTCTGTAATAAAGTATTTTCCTGAATCCTGGTTACATATATCATTGGCATTATGGACATCTTACATATAGGCCCTGATTGTTTGGTAACAAAAGGAAAGGAAAGGTAAGTGACCTTTAATATTTCAAATATTCACTACACTAATAGGTGTTTTCAGATTGGTGGTACTGTAATGGGTGATGAGACACAAGCAATCCTAATAATTCCTCCCAGTGTTATTCATATACTCTCAAATATTTAGTTTGAGTACTTTTATGCAGAAATAGAAAAAAAAAGCTGACTTGTTAGTCTATGATGACACAGCATGGAAAAGAGTTAATAGGGCTCTAGAGACTGTGAGACTTTTCTTCTCATCTAAAAACATGCAGAAATTTAGACTTTCATGCAACAGATTATGAGTTCAAGTTAATTTTATCTCAGATAGTGAGGATATCCCAGATGACATCTAGGTTAAAGAGGAAATGGTCAGTAAGTGTTAGCTAATTATAGCAGTAGTAATAGTAAAAATTGTGGTGGTAGGAATCTTCTTGAAGCAGCAGATGTTAGTGCCAAATGGCTAAGGAAAGAACAATATGAGACAAGAACAGCCCAGTAGGTATCCTTAATTTATCCTTGTTTAGAGTCCTAGGTGAGAGAAACTGAGACTGATATCCTAACCTGTCTTGTATCTCTTATAAGTCATTATTTACTACATAAAATGGTGCTATAAGGGACCTCAAAATGGTAATTGATCAATGTCTGGTTTGTGAGCCTTGCAAGCAGGTGATGTCTCTGGATATATAATTATCTGAATTGCTATGATTGAGTACTTTTGGGTTGTTTGAAAGAGGTTAGGATACATGCATTAGGATTCTTCAGAAAAATACAACCAATAGGATGTGTGTCTCATACACACACACACACACACACATACACACATCTCACATATATGAGATATTACAGAATATCTGTATATTCCTATGATCCTATATCCTATTAGGATATCCTAATATATCATCCCATATGCAGCTTTCCCTCAACTCATGATGGGGTCACAACTTGATAAACTCATTGTATGTTGAAAATAAGTGGAAAATGCATTTAATACAAGCTCAACTCCTGACCTTAGTCTAGCCTACCTTAACTGTGTCAGAACACTTAGATTAGCCTACAGTTGGGTAAAATTATCTAACACCAAGCTATTTTATAATAAACTATTGACTAGCTCCTGTAATATATTAAATACTACACACTGTAGAGTATGGACTGTTCACTCTCATGAGCACTTGTCTAATGAGAGCTACAGCTCACTGCTGCTGCCCAAAATAGCCAGAGAATTACAACACATATTGCTAGCCCAGGAAAAAAAGATCAAAATTGAAATCTGAAGCACAGCTTCCACTGAATGTGTACTGCTTTCATACTATGGTAAATTCAAATAACCTTAAGTTGAACTGTTGTAAGGCAAGGATCATCTGCATATTTTATATACCTAGCCTATGTTTGTTCTCTGCATTTAGATTGAGAGGTCGATAGATTCATTTTAAAGAACTGACTCATGTGATTGTGGGAACTAGCAATTCCAAAATCTGCAAAGCTGACTGGCAGGCTGTAAATTCCAGAGGAGCTGATCTTGCGGTTTACAGTTCAAAGGCAGTGGAGGAAGAATTCCTTCCTTTTCAGGGACCTCAGTCTTTTCTTTTCTTTTTTTTTTTTTTT